>CABHPH010141301.1:33116-84150 GCA_902168325.1 Peromyscus nudipes | reverse complement strand
AAAAAAAAAAAAAAAAAAAAAAAGGAAAGGGAATATTTCTGAAATACAGAGAGAGCCCCAGCCTGGTTACATGATGAGACAATGTCTTAAATATATATAAAGGAAAAACTAAACAAAAATGAAAGAAAAGTAGCTAATACAGAGATGGAGCCGAGGTCTGAAGGGAACAAATCTTTAACACAGGACTTGTCCTAAAGGGGTCAATATGAAGCCTGGATAAGGACAGCAGTTTTGTTTTGGGGGTGTTTTTTGTTTGTTTGTTTTTGAGACAGGGTCTCACTATGTCATCCTAGCTGGACCGGAACTCTCTACATAGACAAGGTGGCTTTGAGTTCACAGAGATATGTCTGCCTCTGACTCCCTAGTGCTGGGATTGAAGGTGTGAGCCACCATACCTAGCAAGGAAGATGTTTTATGAGTCGAGTTATATATCCTCCACCCAAAGATATATTGGAACCAAACTTCACTACTATTTGGAGACAGGATCATTTTGCGGGGGAGGGGTGCAGTGAACTTTATTGGTGGCATCAATAGAATAGGGCTCCCTAAGCCCCTCTTCTCCTTCCAAGGGTCTGGGATGGAAACTCAGTGTTGGGGCCGAGTTGGAACAGGGCATCCTCAGCAGCCAAGGTCCTCTCCCTCTCCCATTCTTGCTGGGATGGCTGGTCCAGGGCTTCTTATTCCATGGAGGCTCTGAGGTCCACCACCCTGTTTCTTTATTCATTGTCATACCAGAAAATGAGCTTTACCAATTTGTGGAGACAGGATCATTATAAAAGTAAATCAGCTGGACATAGTGGTTCACACCTGTAATCTCAGCATTTGGGAGCCTGTAGCAGGAGGGTCATCATGTGTTTGAGGCTGGACTACAAGATGAGACAATGTCTTAAAAAAAAAAAAAGAGCTAGGTATGGTGGTGCACACCTTTAATCCCAGCACTCAGGAGGCAGAGGCAGGCGAATCTCTGTGAGTTCAAGGCCACCTAGTCTACAAAGTGAGTTCTAGGATAGGCTCCAAAGCTACACAGAGAAACTCTGTTGAGAGAGAGAGAGAGAGAGAGAGAGAGAGAGAGAGAGAGAGAGAGAGGAGGAGGAGGAGGAGGAGGAGGAGGAGGAGGAGGAGCTCAACTGGATAAATGTTAAAAATCTAGTCTAAAAAATTTGGTCTACACCTATGAACACCTGATTTTTGACAAAGAAGCCAAAATTGTACAATGGAAAAAAGAAAGCATCTTCAACTAATGGTGCTGGCATAACTGAATATCAACATGTAGAAGACGGCACATAGATCCATATCTGTCACTGTGCACAAAACTGAAGTCCAAGTGGATCAAAGACCTCAACATAAATCCAGTCACACTGAACCTGATAGAAGAGAAAGTGCAAAGTAGCAATGAAAGCATTGGCACAGGAAACTACTTTCCAAATATAACACCAGTAGCACAGACACTGAGAGCAACAATTAATAAATGGCACCTCCTGAAACTGAAAAGCTTCTGTAAGGCAAAGGACATGGTCAATAAGACAAAACGGCAGCCTAAAGAATGGGAAAAGATCTTTACCAACCCCACATCTGACAGAGGGCTGATCTCCAAAATACATAAAGAACTCAAGAAACTAGACATCAAAATACCAAATAATCCAATTAAAAAATGGGGTACAGATCTAAACAGAGAATTCTCAACAGAAGAATCTCAAATGGCTGAAAGACGTTTAAGGAATTGCTCAACATCCTTAATCATCAGGGAAATGCAAATCAAAACAGCTCTGAGATACCATCTTACACCTGTCAGAATGGCTAAGATCAAAAACACTGATGACAGCTTATGTTGGAGAGAATGTGGAGCAAGGGAAACACTCCTCCACTACTGGTGGGAATGCAAACTCATACAGCCATTTTGTACATTAGTATGATGGTTTCTCAGAAAATTGGGAATAAATCTACCTCAACACCCAGTGATACCACTCTTGGGCATATACCTAAAGGATGCTCAGTCAGTCATAGCACAAGGACACATGTTCATCTATGTTCATAGCAGCATTATTCCTACTAGCCAGAACCTGGAAACAACCTAGATGCCCCTCAACCAAAGAATGGATAATGAAAATGTGGTTCATTTACACAATAGAGTATTAGTCTCAGTGGCAAAAAAACAATGACATCATGAAATTTGCAGGCAAATGGATGGAACTAGAAAAAAATCGTCTTGAGTGAAGTAACACAGACCCAGAAAGACAAATATGGTATGTGCTCACTCATAAGTGGATAGTAGATGTAAAGCAAAGGATAACCAGGCTACAATCCACAGCCCTAGAGAACCTATGTAACAAGGAGGACCCTAAGAGGGATACGTGGAATGCCCTGGGAGGGGGAAATAGATGAGATCTCCTGGGTATACTGGGGTCGGGTGGAGGGGGTAGAGGGGAGGGGCTGGGGGATAGGCACATGAGGGATTGGGATGGTCGAGTTGGGGGAGGGACAGAGAGTGACAGCAACAAAAGAAACGTCTTGATAGAGGGGGTCATTATGGGGTTAGGAAGAAACCTGGTACCAGGGAAACTCCTAGGAATCCATAAGGATGACCCCAGCTAAGACTCCTAGCAGTAGTGGAGAGAGTCCCAGAACTGGCCTTCTTCTGTAATCAGATTGGTGACTACCCTAATTGTCATCATAGAATCTTCATCCAGTAACTGATGGAAACAGATGCAGAGATCCACAGCCAAGCACTGGGCTGAGCTCCAGGAGTCCTGTTGAAGAGAGGGAGGAGAAATGGTACAAGCCAGGGGGATCAAGTTCATGACAGGGAAAGCCACAGACAGCTGACCCGAGTTCATGGGAGCTCACAGACTTTAGACAGACAGCTAGGGAGCCTGCATGGGACCGACCTGGGCCCTCTGCATGTGGGTGACAGTTGTGTAACTTAGTCTGTTTGTGGGGTCCCTAGCAGTGGGACCAGGATCTGTCCCCAGCGCATGAACTAGCTTTGTAGAACCTGTTCCCTATGGTGGGATGCCTCGCTCAGCCTTGATGCAGGGGGAGGAACTTAGTCCTGCCTCAACTTGATATGCCATGCGATGTTGACTCCCATGAGAAGCCTTACCCTTTCTGAAGAGTGGATGGGGAGGGGGGGCGGATAGAAAGGAGGTGGAGGGAAGGGACGGGAGGAGAGTGGGGAGGAAACTGTGGTTGGTATGTAAAATAAATTTTAAAAATTCAATCATACCACAAAGATACATGCTCAACTATGTTCATATCAGCACTATTCGTAATAGCCAGAACCTGGAAACAACCTAGATGCCCGTCAACTGAAGAATGGATTAAGAAAATGTGGTACATATACACAATGGAGTACTACTCAACAGAGAAAAACAATGACAGCATGAAATTTGCAGGCAAATGGATGGAACTAGAAAATATCATCCTGAGTGAGGTAACCCAAACCCAGAAGGACAAACATGGTATGTACTCACTCATAAGTGGATACTAGATATAAAGCAAAGAACAATCAGACTGCAACCCACAGAACCAGGGAGGCTACATAGCAGGGGGACCCTAGGATGACTGTGGCTTAGAATAAGTTTTGGTTTTACTCAATCACTGGGCAAGCCTCAGTGAAACATTTCACTATTAGGATAAGAATTTGTACTGTATCAAGCTGATAATAGAAAAATAAATAAATAAATTTTAAAAATAGGAAAAAAAGTAAAAAAAAAATTAAAAAAAATATTTTTAAATCTAGTCTGAAAAGAAGGAGTTTGGACACAGATACACCCATGAGGATGTCACGTGAAGAGGAAGGCAGACATAGATGGATGCTCCTATAGGTCAGGAAACACCAAAAATCCCCCCCATCGAGCCATGGGGGGCGGGGCTGAGACAGCCATGGAACGGTTTCTCAGGCCTTCAGAAGTGCCACCAGACTACTTGGTTCCAGACTCCTGGCTGATAAAATAAATGTCTGCTGCTCAAGTCACCCCTAGTGTGTGACATGTACAGTGTTTTGGCAGCCCAGGCCTAGCATGCTAATATAGGTATACAGTGCTTTGAAACCTCTTACTGTCTGTCTCCAAATGTAAAAAGATCCCCAGTGTGGCTGCTGTAGGCACAGCTACTTCCTTACTTTCTGGAAGTGCCCAGAGGATTCCTGCTGAATTTAGCGTCTCCCCACACCCTGCATGGCTCTATTAGCAGGTAGCTAATAGTTCTGTGGCAGGTTTTTCTCTAACCATGTCTGTGCCGTCTCACATGGCTCCACACCGGACAGGGTGTGTATTGCACGGATTTTTTTGTTTGTGTGTGGTTTTGTATATAGTGGATGCATGTGTGTGCGTGTGTGTGTGTGTGTGTGTGTGTGTGTGTGTGCAGGTGCATGCTTCTGTGTGTTCGTGTGGAGCCCAGGAGTCAATGTGGAATGTCTTCCTCTATTGCTCTCCACCTTTTTCGGACAGGGTTTCTCACTGAACATGGAGTCCACCATTTTGGCTAGAATGGCTGACTAATGGAGCCCAGGATCAACCTGTGCTCGGATTATAGATGCAAGCCACCATGCTGAGCTTTTTCCAGGGGTGCTGGGGATCGGAACTCAAGTTCTCATGTTCATACAGGAAGTACTTTACCCACCACCGAGCCGTCATCTCCCCAGCCCTTCACCCGCTGTCTACTATGTTTTTACTAGATACCAAGTACTTTACACTAGTCTGTATCCTACCCTGCTAAAGGGTAAGTAATAATTCCATTTAGGGGTGAAGGAAGCTAAGCCTGGGAAAGTCAAGTAACCCCCTCAAGGCCTCAGAGAGACTGCATTAACCAATGAACAACCTGGCCAGCCTGTTCAAGACAGACAGATGCTACAGATGTGAGTGCTCTAAGAATTCGAGGAGCAGCAGAGACGGAAGCAGCTTTCTGTGGCCCCGGACGATCCGTGTCATAGTTAGCTTCAGCTGAGTCACCTGAGACATGGGGCCCTCAACTGAAGAGTTGCTGAGATCAGACTGGCCCATGGCCATGTCTAAGGCATTTTCTTAACTGCTAATTGATGCCAGAGGGCCCAGCACACGGTGGGCAGTGTCACCTCTAGGCAGGTAGCTGGGCAAGCCAGAGGGTAAGCCAGTAAGCCGTGTTCCTTCATGGTTCCAGCCTCCTGAGTTCCTGCCCCGGCTTTCCTGAATGATAAAGTAAACCCTTTCCTCCCCAAGTATTTTCTACAGCAACAGTGACAAAGGAGGACAATGGGCTATTACCGGGTATGGGAGAAGGAAAGTAGAGCATGCTGTACTTTGGTACGAAATGTGTCCCCGAGCCTGATTGATGTATTGATGAACTGGGGGAGGGGAGGTTGGAGAAGTGAGTGCGTTTTACGGTCTGTAACGTTATCATCAATGGATTAATCCCTGGAGTAATACGTTATTAATTATTGTGTATTGTAATGACGGTGATTGAGAGAGAGGCCGTGAAAAGTAGGAGATGGCTCAGTCGGCAAAGTGCTCGCTGTACCAACCGAAGACCCGAGTTTACTCACCACGACTCACATAAAATGTGGGGGTGCTGGTGTGTAATCCCAGTGCTGGAATGCAGAGGCCCACAGAGCTCTGAGGCTCGCTGGCCAGACAGCCTAGCCTACTTTACCAGCCAGTGAGAGACCTGGTCTTAAAAACCACGTAGCGCTGGTCCCTATGGCGGGGGTAGAGTGCTCACTCTTCATCAGGCATGGTGACACAGGCCTTTAATCCCAGAACTCAAGAGGCAGAGGCAGGCAGAGCTCCGTGACCTCAAAGCCAGCCTGGTCAACACAGCAAATTCCAGGCCAGCAAGGGCCGCGTATAGTGAGACACCGTCTCACAAACAAACACACTAGATGGAAAGTTCCTGAGAAATGACACCAGTTTTCCCTCCGGCCTCCACCTGTGCACACACAAATACACGCTCCCCAACACATATACACACACACAAATCTGCATACGTGCACACAAAGCAGGAGGTAGAACCTTGGTGGATGATGTAGGTACTGGAGTAAGTCCTTGAGGGAATCTTGTCCGGGCCTCTTTCCACCTTGCTCCCTGCCTGGCTGCCATGATTGAACAGCTCTGCTCCTCCATGCTCTCCCCACCAGAGGGACTGAAACTTGGAAACCATGAGCAAAACAAATCCTTCCTCCCTTTAAGTCAGGTATTCTGTCGTGGTGATGAACAAGAACTAGGGGGCCAGTGAGATGGTTCAGGGTAGATGCACATGCTGCACAAGCTTGGAGACATGAGCTCAGTCTGTGGACTGAATCCACAGTAGAACCAACTCAAAAAAACCAAAGTTGTCCTCTGACTTACACACACACACACACACACACACACACACACACACACACAAAACATTAGAAGTAGCGACCCGGAGAGGTGGCTCAGAGGTTAGGCGGCTGGCCTGCGGTGGCAGAGGTGGCGAGTTCGGTTCCCGAGAGTGCATCCGATGGATGACATCATGAATCAATGACTGATCGATCAAAGATCGACTATCGATCAATTAATCAGAAAAAAAAGTTTAAAAAAAAAAAAAAAGCCAGGCGGTGGTGGCACACGCCTTTAATCCCAGCACTCGGGAGACAGAGACAGGCGGATCTCTGTGAGTTCGAGGCCAGCCTGGACTACCAAGTGAGTTCCAGGAAAGGCGCAAAGCTACACAGAGAAACCCTGTCTCGAAAAAAAACCAAAAAAAAAAAAAAAAAAAACATTAGAAGTAACTAATGCATTAGATACAGGGAAAGGAAAATAGTTGTGGATAGAAGGGTATGTTTTCATATGCCAGTCTTTACCATTGTTGGTCCCCACACCTGGGATGGAGGCAGCATAGAAAGACAGCTCAGATTAAGGGGACAGCAGGAGAGGAAAGGGTCTCTAGACCCTGGAGTCTTGTCAACTGCATCAAGAATTCCAGTACTAGTCTCAAAATCTGCTGTGAAAGTTGCCTACGTAGAAACAGAATTCCTTTTATACAGTGGTATTTCAAATAATGTTAAAATAGCAATGACCCATACTAAAAGCTTGAGTGAATATGACCAAATATGGCCTTTCTCCTTTTCCACTTGAAAGCTTACAATGTTCTAGGTATCTCATAAGCAAGACTATAAACTCTATTTACAGTAAAAAAAAAAAAAAAAAAAAAAAAAACAAGCAAGATGGTGGCGCACGCCTTTAATCCCAGCACTTGGGAGGCAGAGGCAGGCGGATCTCTGTGAGTTCAAGACCAGACTGGTCTACAGAGTGAGTTCCAGGAGAGTCAGGGCTATACAGAGAAACCCTGTTTCAAAAAACAAACAAACAAACAAATAAATAAATAAATAAATAAAAACAAATGGCTTAACTCCCTTGTACAAATTCTGTGACCCATGGTTTTACTTTATTAGATTGTAACCCTTTCCAAGGAAGCCTAGGAACCATCCTATAATCTCATTTATCAAGAATGAGGGAAATGGAGGGAAAAAACATACTTGAGAAACCTTTTGAACAACGTAATTTCAGAAACCACTAGAATAATGTATATGGAACTGCTGAGACACTGGAGCCCATCACTTCGCTTGGGTGTACACTTTTCCTAGTCCCCTCTATATTAATCCCCGTGTTTAAATCTGTATTAAAACCTCTTCCTAATAAACTCCAACTCTGCCTCACATAGGCTTATCCTGAAATTCTTTTCTGCAGGAGAGTCAAGAACCCCAGTTTCACCTGAGTAGAGGCCTCTGAAAAGTACTCCTCCAGTTAGTGCAGGTGGCTGAGTGGAGCTGCCTCTCTGGCCCAGACTTCACTGCTGAGGACAGAATGTTCTCTTCTTTTTGCAAGGCACACTCATTCTCATCTTTCAGGGCTCAGGCCAAATATCAACATCTCTGAAAAGGCCTTGCTGATTGTCCCCTGTAGCTGACTGTGCTTCCTAAAGATGGTTACAGCAACGTCTCTGAGTGTTTCCTCTGCTTTGGACAGTGGACTTCTGTGCAAGAGGTACCATGTCAAAGTCAGGCACAGCACTTAACCATCCTGAAAGTCAACCACCAGGTAAAAAGTGTGCCTATCCTGGAGGCCACCCAGCTGTCAGCATCCAGCATCAGACCCGGAAGTGAAGAAACCATCCATGGGGTGAAGAGATGGGTTCATGAGAAAGCAACAGAGGCAATGTGAAGTGTAGAGTCCAGGTGGGCATAGTACTTACTGTGCATTTTCTTTGACTTTACGATCAACCCAAATTGGGGATTTTCTTTCTCCTTCTCCTCCTCCTTCCCCCAAGACAGGGTTTCTCTGTGTACCCTTGGGTGTCCTGGAACTCATTCTGTAGACTAAGCTGGCCCTGAACTCAGAGAGAGCTGCCTGCTTCTGCCTCCCAAGTGCTGGGATTATAAGCTTGCAATACCACCACCCAGCTCAAAATTGGAGATTTTCTTTCTTTGTTTGTTTGTTTGTTTTGTTGTTGTTGTTTTCAAGACAGGGTTTCTCTGTGTAGTTTTGGTGCCTGTCCTGGATCTTGCTCTGTAGACCAGGCTGGCCTCGAACTCACAGAGATCTGCCTGGCTGTGCCTCCTGAGTGTTAGGATTAAAGGCGTGTGCCACCGCTGCCCAGCGAGATTTTCATTATAAAATTTTGTTTCTTTTCTCCTTAAACCATACATTTTTATTTCTCTTTGCCCCCACCTGCTCCTTTTCATTGTAGATCTGCATAAGCGTGACAGTAACAACCATGTGACACAGTTAATATGGGACTGTCTTGAAACTGTTTCTGCCAACAACGTTCATCTAAAACTCTTCAAATTAGCCTCCAGCAGATTTTGTAGGATACAGGCAAAAACTAGCCACATTTCTTTGCCAAATATCCCAAGAATGGTTTCTATGACAACTGCTAGTATTGTTCCCCTCTGTAACCTCGTGAGCTGGGCCTCAGCATAGCTGTCTTCCATGCTCCTACTAGGATGGCCCATTAAGCCCTCCTTAAAAATGTCCAATCCCAATAGGGCATGGTGGCGCACGCCTTTAATCCCTGTGAAGGCAAAGGCAGGCAGATCTCTGTGAGTTGGAGGCCAGCCTGGTCTACAAGGGAAGTTCCAAGACAGGCAGGGCTATTACACAGAGAAACCTTGTCTCAAAACACTTTTAAAAAAAAGTTAAATCACTTCTCTAGTCCAAAGTTTAAAAGTGTTCCATATTCCTCCAAACAAAAACATGGTCTGGTCTACCACAACAACACCCCATTCCAACTTCTGTCTTAGTTAGTGTTTCTGTTGCTGTGAGAGACACCATGACCACAGCAACTCTTATAAAGAAAACATTTAATTGGGCCTGGCTTAGAGGTTCAGAGGTTCAGTCCATTTGTCATGTCGTGTAGGCAGACATGGTGCTGGAGAGGCAGCTGAGAGCTCTACCAGTTGAGAGCAGGCAGCAGGAAAGGAGAGTGATACTGGGCCTGGCTTGAGCTTCTGAAACCTCAACGCCCATCCCTAACGACACACTTCCTCCAAGAAGGCCACACCTCCAACAATGCCACTCCCTATGAGTCTATGAGAACCATTTTCATTCAAACCACAATTTATTATCATGCAGTAGCTGAGAGTTTTACATCCTGATCCACAGACAGCAGGCAGAGAGAGTGTGGTAGTTTGAAAGAAAATGGCCCCCAAAGGGAGTGGCACTATTAGGGGGTGTTGCCTTGTTGGAGTAGGTGTGATCTTCTTGGAGGAAGTGTGTCACTGTGGAGGCAGACTTTGAGGTCTCATATATGTTCAAGTCATGCCCAGTGAGACAGTCTACTTCCTGTGGCTGGCATATCAACATGTAGCAGTTCCTTCTCCAGCACCATGTCTACCTCACACCACCATGCTCCCTGGAATGATGAAAATGGACTGAACCTCTGAAACTGTAAGCCACCACCACAATTAAATATCCTTTCTAAGAGTTGCTGTGGTTATGGTGTCTCTTCAAAGCAACAGAAACTCTAACTAAGACGGAGAGGGAGACTATACCCGGCAAAAGCTTTTGAAACCTCAACGTCCACCCCCAGTGACACACCTCCTCCATCAAGGTCACTCCCACTCCAACAAGGTCACACGTCCTAATCCTTTCCAAATACTTCCACTAATTGGAGATCAAGCATTCAAACATATGAGTCCACAGGGGCCATTCTCATTCAAACCACCACACTCTTCCTAAGAAAATCAAAACACCCTGACCATTCTGAAATTCAAAACAGTTTTGGCAAAAATGCAATGGCAAAAATTGCCAGACACTGCGCAAGACATTGCCAGGGTGGACAGAAGTGATAACCATATCAATAAGTAGCACATTAGGGTTTCTTATGTTAGCACACAAAGCAGTGAGTTTCATCATGGCATCCTCATTCATATATGTCATTATATTTTGTGTCCATCCATCCCTCTGCCTAGCTTGTTCCAGCCCCCTTCCCCCAAATAAGCCTTTATTTTATTTTAATGCCACATGTATTTTCTCTTTTTCTTAAGACAGGGCCTGTGCTGCCCCGACCAGCCTCAAACTTTCAATCTTCCTGCCTCAGTTTCACCAGAACAGTAGAGTATTTTGAGTTTTGTACAAGAAGTGTTTGCAGAATCCAGGAGAAACATCAGACACACTTGGAAGCCATGGGATGCTTTCCAGGAGAGGTGAATGTCAACCTCTCAGCAGAGCGTACCGTACCGTAGAAAGGCAGATCCAGACCAGGGCTCCCCAGCCCTGTCTCCTGTCCCCCGATCCAGAACTTTGACTCTCTGGAGCACCTCTATCATGGAAGCCGCACAAATTTCATGGGCACCACACCAGCTTCTGGTTAGTATTAATTACTTCCGCATTTATTAAGTGCCCCATTAACCTTGGCTCTCTGACAGCTGGCTCCCCGGGTTAAATCCACACTAAATATTCAATTATACACAGCACAAGCAAGCCCACATTTGGCAGGGATTAGCTCACTTGTCCTGCAAAGTCACTTTTCCAGTTGAATAACAACGGTGCCTTTTAACTGTAGTGTTTTCCTCTTGAGGGACTTCTGTAGCAGGACCACCTCCCAGAGGGGCACAGAAACTGGGTACCATCATCTCTGTTGAGTAGTTGATGAAGTCAGTGAAGGGAGCTGGCCCTCTCACCACGTACCCTGAAATCCACTCTTCCCCCAGGGTCCAGCTCACATTATCTTGGCCTTGAAGCTTTCTCCATGCCCACGAGACTCTCCAGGCAGCGCCTGCCACTGAGGGAAGCAGAGAGCCCTGACTGAGTTCTGGCTGAGCCCTCACCGCTGACCATCTCAGCAGCGATGGGTCTGTGACTTGCATCTGCTCATGTGAACCTCCCACCAATGCTGACGAAACCGAGGTGGAGAGCTTGAATGGTGGTGAATCTAGCTATAAATGGTTGCATTCTGAATACGAGGTGACCCCTCAAAAGGTTCACGTGGCGGGGAGTGTGGAGAAATGACTCAGTAGTTAATCGCACTTGTTGGTCTTACAGAGGATCCAGGTTCAGTTCCCAGCACCCACATAGCAGCTCACAGCTGTCTGTAATTCTGATTGCAAGGGATCTGGCATCCTCTTCTGGCTTCTGTGAGCACCAGGGACGCAATGATGGAGATACATACATGCAGACAAAACACTCAAACACATAAATAAACCTTAAAACAAAAGGGTTCGTGAGTTGAAGGCTTGTTTCCCGATGTGTTTGAGTTCAGAGCTGGGTTTTGGAGAATTGATTAAATCCTGATGGCTCTCCATCCATTGATGAATTCATAATTTGATGATGCTATGGGGGGGGAGTATGAGATAGAGCCTGGGAGGAGCATGGTGGGAGGAGCCTGGTGGGAACAGACCTGATGGGAGTAGGCCTGGGAAAGAAATTTGTCTCTAGCAGCTTCCTGTACCTCGCCATGCTTTCCTGCCTGCCAGGTGAGCAGCTACGCTCCACCACACCCTCTCTGCGGTGCTGCGGGCCCAGAGCAATGGAGCCAAGCAACCGTGGATCAAAATCTCTGAAGCTGTGAGTCAAAATGAGTCCTCTTTTAGACTGTTTCTCCCCGGCATCTGTCACAGCGACATTCTGACTAACACAACATTAATCACTGTTGTAGCCGGCATGCAAAGGCGGGACCTTGAGCTCCTTGGCTAAACCACAAACAAGCCTGCAGTTCGTTCACTCAATAGGCATCTGTCGAGTGCATACTTATTTTTAATTTTTTTATATTATTTTATGTGTATGAATGTCTTGCCTGTATGTATGTATGTGCACCACACATGTGTGCCTGGTGTCCTCAGAGGTCAGAAGAAGGCATTGGGTCCCCTGGAACTGGAGTTACAAACTTGTGGTAGGTGCTGGGAATTGAACCCAGGTCCTCTGCAAGAGCAGCAAGTGCTCTTGACCACCGAGCCACCTCTTCAGCTGGGAGCACCTACCCTTACAGTCAGCACTTGCTAGGGAAGCAGTGAGGAAATGTGGACCCCACCTTAACAAATATCATCTAGCAAGGAAGACAGATTTAAGGTTCTGCCACC
Source organism: Peromyscus nudipes (assembly GCA_902168325.1). NCBI lineage: Eukaryota > Metazoa > Chordata > Mammalia > Rodentia > Cricetidae > Peromyscus > Peromyscus nudipes. The sequence goes on along the minus strand of CABHPH010141301.1, from coordinate 71,636 downwards.
GAAGGTTATTTATTTATCACACACACAGTGGTGTTAACAGAATTTTATGTGTATGTGTCTGCACATGTGGAGGTCAAAGGTCAACTTTTGGTGCGGTTTTTCAGACACCATCTGTTTTGTTTGTTTTTAAGTGATAGAAACAGAGGCGGTTTATTTTGGTCTCATTTACCTATTTACTCGTTTTAATCTTAGTGTTTGTGTGTCTGTGTGTACATCCATGTGTGTGTGAACACGGGTGTGCACATGGGGAGGTCGGAAATCAACCTCAGGTGTCAGGCCTCGATTTCCCCTGTGTTCGAGACAGATCTCTTGGTGGCTGCTGCGTAAACCAGGTTAGGTGGCCCACAGGCTTCCAGGGACAGTCCAGTCTCTGCCTTCCTTCTCATTGCAGGAGCGATAGAATTACAAACCTCATCCTGCCTTAAACAGGATCTAGGGATGCGAACTCGGGTCCTCACGCTTACACAGCAAGTGAGTTACCCACTGAGTCACCCTCACGGCCCCGGAGAGTTTACTAAAGAGATGAGTGCTCCCCAGGACAGGCGTGATCTGAACACGGACAGCATCTAGACTAAAAACCTACCTTGTTTTTTATAAGGCAGGTCTCTCAGTGGGACCTGGGACTTGCCAGTTAGGACAGACTGGCTGTCCCCGCAAGCCCCAGGGACCTACCCGCCTCCACCTCTCCTTCACTCGGATTGCAAACAGCCGGCTTTTCTTGTGTGGACTCTAGAGACGAACTCGGTACTCATGCTTTCATGGTAAGAACTCTATCGAGTCAGATAAGACAGTGATAGGAAGAAAAGTCGGATCTCTTTCTTTTTTTTTTTTAAATTTGGGGATCAGTAACTCTTCCCTTATTTTTATATTTTGTAGCTAAGCAATGCAGGAGGATGCCTACATGTTCACAGGGCACTTCTTTCTCTGAGTCACAGATTTCCCAGCTATAAAAATGGGAACAAAAAATAGCAATAACAGCCAGGCATGGTGGCGCATGCCTTTAATCCCAGCACTTAGGAGGGAGGCAGAAGCAGGTGGATCTCTGTGAGTTCTGGTCTACAGAGTGAGTTCCAGGACAGTCAGGACTACACTGAGGGACCCTATCTCAAAAAGCAACAACAGAATAGCAGTAACAAAAGCCTGAAGCAACTCAAACAGCCACCCGCAGGGGGCGCTGGAAAGATGATGGTTCATCTATGCCATGGACTACATAGCATTTTAAACTCACGGGGCAGGCCAAGCGCGGTGATGCACGCTTGCAATGCCAACTGAGGAAGGAGAATTTTGAGTTTAAGACCAGCTTGGACTACATACTGAGAATCTGTCTAAACAAAACAAAACATAAACCAGAAAGCAGGAGGCAGCAATTTGGAATGCTGGAGAAGGATCCTTAAGGCAAATTAAAGGAAGGGAGGCAGGCCCGAGGTAAAGGAGTAGCTGCGCGGTGCACACAGGTGTCCAGCAAGGATGTGCAAGAAACAGGGAATGGGTCTCTCCAGGAAGGAAGCCAGCACCTACAGCCTGGAGGAGGCTCCCCAGGGTTGGTTGGTTGGTTTAGAGGGAATCTGGCCACATAGCCAGTCTGGTCCTCCTGCTTCAACTTCCCCTGTGCTGGGATTACAGATGCCATCACACCCAGCTCAAGACTTAATCCATTTGTTTGTTTTGTTCTCTTCTACTTCTGTTTTGAAAAGGCAGGGGGGGTCTCATGTAGCCCAGGCCAACTGAGGCTAGCCTTGAACTCCTAACCTTTCTGTATCTACTTCCCAAGTGCTGAGATTACAGGCATATGCCACTTCAATGTATGTCATTTTGTACCTTTGGGTTTTTATAATGTATTCATGTATGCTCCTGGAAGATATATATTAATCAGTCTAAGAAAAATGTAAATATTTTAACATTTTAATGCACGTGTGCAAGGTGTCCATGGAGACCAGAAGAGGATGTCAGATGCCTTGGAGCTGGAGTTACAGGCAGTGTGAGCCCCTGCCCCCACAAGGGTGCCGAGGAATGAACTTGGGTTCTCTGGAAGCATTAAGTGCTGCTAGTCTCTCCAGCCCAAGAAAATTTGCATATAACATTTAGGCGAGAAAAAAAAAATCAGTCGCTCTCCCTGTTCCCATTAGCCTCCTGAACAATGATATTGTTATTTTCAAAGGAGAGGTTGCATACATCAGCCTTGGGAGGATCTAGAAGGATTAGAACATGTGTTGCTTACAGTGAGATGACAGAGGACTAAGAGGCCAAGCAGGAAACAGAGAAAAGAGGAGGGAGCGTCAGGAGAAACAAAGAGCCTCTGCCTACATACAATGACCTCCGAATAAGAAATCCGCAATTACTTTAGTGCCCCTGAGACCCCGAGCTCCTTGTACTGCCTGCTTCTTTGTTACCAGCTGCCAGGTTGTCATGGTAATGGAATAACCTATGATAAGCTTATTTTCGATTCTGAAAACATTTTAAATAAAAGCAAATACCAGTAATCTGCAGACAAGCTGCAGTGAGAGAAAGGTCCATGGGAGAGAAAGCATCAGGGTGGCCTTTCCGGGGCTGATACCTGGCGTAAAGCTAGTGGAGTGAGCAGAGAGCAGAGGGTCAGAAACCTGGGCAGGCATCTGAAGTGCCAGAGGCGAGTCCGGTCATCATTTCCTGCTCCAGTAGGTCGGATCGTGTGGTGCTTTGACGCAGTTCCCAGCAAGTGCACAGAGTGCCGGTTGGGGCCACATTTGAAAAACCACTGTGCTAATGGCCCTGCCCTGGGCTCTGTGAGGGCTGTGCTCCAGCCTCCACTCGCCTTAGACACATCTACCCCTCTCCACGGGTCTCCTCTATCACCAAGTGACACAACATCCTAACATCCTTACAATAGTTATGGGGCAGACACCTTGGGGGCCAACGGCTTTCAGGGTAGCTTCCAAAGCAGAGATCTATGCCTCGTGTAGGTAAGTGGATGGGAAGACTGGCCAGTGCCTAGCTGTTCTTGCTAGAACTCTTTCATTCAGCTGACTCGTCATAGGGATGACCAACATGGACCACTGGGCCAGAGAGAAGATAGTTGTTCATTATGAGTATAATTAAGGAAGGGCCAGAGCTGGCTGGACTTGGAAGAGACAGAAATTGTCTTCAGGAACCACAGTTGACCTCAGAAATTGATGTGAGGGCCAACAGGTCCAAAAGCCAAACCCCATCCAACACACACAGCTTTCTGAATAGAAACATAGTTGAGCCTCAGCACTAGCGACTGAGGCAGGAGAATCACTACAAATTTCAGGTCAGTGATACCTGAGCTTAAAACAAAACTTAACATCATCAACGACAAAAACCAGGGTTGAGGATGTGACTCAGTTTGAAAGAGCACAAGGCCCTGGGTTCCACCTCTAGTACCACATAAGCCCAGCATAGTGGAGCACATCTGTAATTCTAATACTAGGATGCGGTGGGGCAGAAGCATAAATATCAGAAGTTTAAGGTCATCTTTGGCACAAAGCCAAGTTTAAGGTCAGCTGGGGCCACATGAGACTCTGTCTTTAAAAAAAATTAGAAATTAAAATTAAAAAATAAAATTAAATAAAATTTTTAATTTTTAGGAAGAGACAAATACAGAAAGAGTTATTATGGTGGTGAGCACAGCTTTGTTTTGTTTTTAAGGGTCTGAAATACAATGGTTTGTTGGAAACAGGTATGCAGGGGAGAATAAGCAGTGTGCAGGGAGGTCTGAGCAGAGGCTGGCCAGGGGCAAAGAGCTGCCTTCCTGAAGAGGACTGGATGGGCAGAGACCTGGTGATGGAGATAACAAGACCCACTGGAGGAACTGGAAACAGAAGCGGGATTAGCTGGAGCTGAGGGCCAGCATGTCTCCTCTCTCCAGATGCTGCAGCCTGTCAGAAACAGAACTCTGGAAAGGACAGAGTCTGTTCTGTTTCTTGCCTACTCTGTCTGGCTCCCTTCCAACACCAGTTCTTAAGGTTCTGGTCAAATGCAGTTCCACAGGCCCCTATCCCAGGATCCAGAAACAGGACAGCAACATCCGGCATCTTCTGCCAGCCCCTCCTCTAGCTCCATCTCAGTCCCCAATCCCTGGCAGCCACCCATCAAATTCTTTCCCCACCATGATGTGTGTGTGACAGGGGGACACTGGACAGTCATTCTGACCGATTTGTACAATTTGTTTCCTGGGCTTTGGGCAACCCACTCCATCTGCGAGCGGCTTCCAAGCTCCATGCCTTCCTAACCACCTCTCAGGAGCTCTCCGAGGGATGCCTTTCTTTCTCTTTCCAGGGGTTAGCACAGTACAACCCTGGATGTTTCCGAAGCACGAACCAGTCTAATAAGCACAGGCATCTCCATGGCATCCTTCATCTAACTTATTGAAGCGTTCTGCAGATGCGAAGGAACATCGAACCAAATCCCAAGAACACTTTCTGAACCCCAGGAGTCACGCACCATTTTACTGGGTAGTTTATTGGCGCAGCAAACTGGGAGTCTACCACCCTCCGTTCACAAATCGGTTCAGAGATAGGACCTAACTTGCCCAAGGTTGAAGAGTAAGTTCATAGATGATCTGAACTTAGAAACTAAGCCTGCTGGCCCTGTGGAGGGACAGAGTCCTCACTGATCAGTTAATAGGAATGCACAGACCTCTGAGGAGCAGCCATTTAACTGCAGGTACCTATGAAATGCACGGAATTGCATAGCCTGGGTGGTAAACGAGCCCGTCAATCTGTCTTGGGCATTTAGTTGCAATTCCTCATTTGTTATTTTTATCTGATTGGTTTCACTTTAGACCTGGTTCCCATTTCTCATTTATGACTAAAGGCCCTTGGGTGAGGAAAAGGAAAGTCGTGGAGCGCTCTCTTTCTTACTCTGTAAATGTTTCTATACCTCCTTTCCCCTCCCCCTCCTTTTAAAATAACGTTTTCTCCCCAGGGCCCAACAAGCTTCTAAAATCCCCTGCCTTTCCAGTCTCCTCGCCTCGGCTGTAATTATCTTGGGAGAATTTAAATTCCTTATCATGGGTTTGTGACAGAGCCAGCTTAAGTACAGACAGCCTAGCTCCATTCTGAGTCTTGTCAAACTGCCCTCAATAGGTTTCTTTAATAGGAATTATTGTTAGATTTTTTTTTTTAAGGGCGATAATGGGATTGTGACTATGGTAAAGAAAAAACCCTTATCTTTTTTTTTTTTTTTTGAGATACATACTGAAATATTTACCAGTGAAATGATACAAAGTCAGGGGGATTTGCTTCCAAACAGTCTGGTGGGGGAGGTGTGAACTGTACCAGCTCACTGAAGTTGCTAACCTCCTTTGGCTCTCTCTCACAATTAAAAAATTTTTTTCTAGTGCTGGGGATAGAACCCAGGACCTCACGCATGCTCTGTCGGGTTCTGCCAGTAAGCTATTTGCCCACCCCTCTTGCGGGGACCTACCTCTTTGCTTCCTCCCCTTTACCCTTTCACTCCCCCCCCCTCATACCCCTAGGCTTTGAACTGTTCTATTGTGAACTCCGGGGTGGGGTTTGCCTCTGGGAGACTCAGCAGAGGAAACAATCTGAGAGCTAGAAGCCAGGATACTTCGGTTCAAGATCGCGCACGTCCACCTCCATGGTCTCAGGGCCTGTGCACGAGTTGCTTGCTCCTCTGGGTCCCAGTGACCTCGTCTGCAAGGGAAAAACAAGGCCAGCAGAAAGGAGCTTGCTTTCCAACTAGGGTCTTTTCTTCTTTTGACTCATTATTAGTGCTGTGTGTGGAGGTCAGCGGGCAACTTTGTGGGGATGGTTCTCTCCTCCCACCTTACGTGGCCACCCAGAGATCGAACTCAGGTGGCCAGACTTGCATGGCAAGGGCCTTTACCTGCTGAGCCATCTCACTGGCCTGGATTTTCTTTTGCTACTTCTGCTTCACCCACCTTGAAGGTGGATGTAAACTCCTCAAGGACTCCCCCAACTCCTGTGCCCTTCAAGGGAGGAAGGGAGGTCTGAGCTCTGGAGCAGATTTGACCACCTGCTATCCAGGGCTTCTTGGAGGTCTTAAGACATTCCAGGCACAACACGCACACATTGGAGCTTGCCATGCTCCTCTTACCCTGATCCCACAAGAATCCTGACCCTCTCTCCAGTCATCCCAGAGACCCATTTCAGCATCCTTCCCTCCCCTCCCCTCCCCTCCCCCCCCCTCCCCGCCCCTCCCCTCCCCTTCACTCCCTCCCCTCTCCTCCCCTCCCCTCCCCTCACCTCACCTGGCTGCCCTAGGCCATGCTCATCTTCCAGATCCTCCCTTAAGTACCTCCCACCGCTGCACTGACTCAAGCCCTGAGTTCACTGGCCTGGACTTCCTTACTGGATTCTCTTCCTTCAGGCTGCTAACAGTGTTCTCCCTCCCAAACCATCCCTCCAGGCCTTGAAAACTTCAATGGTCTCTCTCCATGGAGAACCCGAAAGGACTAAATTCCTTAGTGTGACGTTTGATACCCTGCATAGCTTGGTCTATATCGTCTGCATTTCCTGCTGGTAAAGCCATGGACCCAGGTTCATATCAAAGTAAGTTAGGGCCTTAATTAAGGCCCCAGAATCCTAGGTCCTACCCCAAACAGTTGAATTGGGAATCACTCAATATCAGAAGCACACAGAGGACCTGAGGACACGGGGCTCAATTGGCAATTAGCTGTGTAAGTTTGAGGCCCAGAGCTCAGAGGCCCAGAATCTATGCTTAAAGTCCAGCATAGAAGCATGCCTGTAATTCTGGTGCTGGAGAGACAAAGGTAGAAGGACCCTGGGGCTTGCTGACCAGTCAGTCCAATGGAATTAGTGAGCTCCAGGTTCTGTGAGAGAATGTCTTGGAAAATAAAGTAGAGAGCCTAGAGAGATGGCTCAGCAATTAAGAGCCCTTGTTTCTCTTGCAGAGGACTTGGGTTCAGTTCCTACCTAGCACCTGCATTGGTTCTCAACCATGTGTAACTAACTCCAGAGGATCCAATGCCCTTTTCTGGCCACCACAGGTACATGCGCACATGTGGTGCACATACATACACCCAGGCACATAGGCATACACATAAAAATATATTTTTTGAGACAGGGTCTCTCTATATAGCCCTTGCTATCCAAGAACTCACTCTGTAGACCAAGCTGACATGAAACTCACAAAGATCCACCTGCCTCTGCCTCCCAAGTGCTGGGACTAAAGGCGTGCATCACCATGCCCTCTATAGCTTCTTAAGCCTATATTTTAAAAAGTAAAAGTGAAGTAGTGATTGAGGAAAATACCTGATGTTGACCTCTGGCTTTTGCCTTTGCACACATGTGTACATGCTTCTGCAACACACAGGAACCTCTACACACACAAACACATGCATCTGCAACACACAGGAACCTCTACACACACACAAACACATGCATCTGCAACACACAGGAACCTCTACACACACATACACGTGCATCTGCAACACACGGGAACCTCTACACACACACACACACACACACACACACACACACACCCCACTCCATTCACAAAAGATCTGAGGACCCTCCCTTCAGCCACAGTAGATGTCATGCCCCTGGCTTTTGCTCGTGCTGGACTGATTTCTGACTTTTCTTTGAGACCTGCTGTCAATGTCATGTCCTTCACAAAGCCCTTTGTGCCGGCTGACAGAGGGAACCTGCGCCCACTCTGCTCCACCAGCACCTGAACACACTTCTGTCATAGACGGTGCACATCACACTGGGAACAATTTTCTGCTTGCCTTCCCGTCTAGAGTGGCATCTCCACCAGAGCAAGCCCCGGAACGCCAGGGCCCCTCCGCAGAGCACAGAGCACAGATCAGTGCTCCATAAACACCAGTTCATTTGATTGTGTCTTATTCTTTCTTGGTTCCTGACCACCAAGCATGGTGCTTAGCCCCTGTGGGTATTGTCTGATGGGAAGATTATCAAAGAATGGATGAAAGCATGAAGGGAAGACGAAACACACCCATCAGCCAGTGCTGACTTCTCATTGATCTGCATTCTGGAATGCCTGTTTATATGAGAGACTGTCACCAACCCGAGGGAGCTGTAAACTGGGTCAGAATCTGGGTCTATGGGCTCTAGGTTTCACAAAATCACTACATCAAAAAACGTTCTGATGTTAATCAGAAAAGTCACTCTTTTAAAACTTTTTATGACATTTATTGAAGTCAGGGAAAACTTGTGGGTGTCGATTCTCTCCTCTTACCTTGTGGGTCTGGGATCAAACTCCGGTCGTCAGGTTTGACAGTAAATGTGTGTGAAATGCACAGAATCATCTTCCCTCACAGCACCCATCATGAACCGTGGGGAAGTCTCACTTACCACATTCCACGGAGGCCTGACAGGATCTACAGAGACCCCCACTGGCACCACTCCATGGGAAATCTGCTATTTGTTGTGGGCCTGGAGAAAAATCAGCCTAAGGTGCTGTAGCTGGTAACACAGTTCTAGTGTGAAAGACAATCACTGGCTCTGACTCAGGCCCCACTCACTGTCCATGTGAGACTGGACACACCATCCCACATCTCCAGTGTTCAGCTTCTTCTCTCCGGCAGTGGAAGCTCTAGGTGTTCCTAATCCAGGCTGCTGAGTGGTAAAGTCACGTATGCTGTGTGACCAGCAGGCATAGGTCACCACCCTGTGCAGTAATTCAGGGCAACTGGAGTCCAGTAAATGACAGCTGGCTGCTGGCCCCAGGGTGGGTAGGCTTAGAGCAGCAAGCTGGGTCCTAGCCATGAGTTCAGGTTTCTGGAATTTAGCAGCAGAGCCACTAGGGAGCCAGGCGTGAATGGGGCTGTCCGTGGCAGGGCTGATCTTGGACCAAATGACTGGGAGTGAGGGAAAGTTGGGCTGGGAGATTGAGGCTCTGAGGGGAATCTCGAACACCTTGCTTCTGGTGGTTGGTGCTGGGTGGGCTACTGGGTCTCTTAACTGAAGTGGAATCCCAGAGGGGGAATGAGGCCATATTGTAGCCCTGGTGATTTTTGTTTCATGGGAAACTGGGAACTGGAGACTCAGAGGGGGCTTTGAATTTTGCCTGTGATTGGGAAATAATTAGCTTCTTCTTTGTGTCTGTAGGACCCATCGCCACTAAGACGTGCTAACCCCGAGACTTCAGTGAGCAGGGGGATCCCAAGAGAAGCCCCCTCCTATGGATGCATGCTCTTGTTCCTGAGGTGTGCTGAGAGCTGTGGCTGATATACTTGGTCCTGAGGCAGGGCCTAGGGTGATACTTAGGCTCTCCTCAGTGGAAACACAGCTAAGAACCTAGGCATGAATTGAGAAGAGAAAGATTAGGGGGCTTGGGTGGCAGAGTGATGGGTGGCACAGCAGATCCAACCTGAACCTGCTTTGTTAGTCCTGGGATTTCACAGGGAACAAAGCCTTTCATAGGGAACAAGGGGCCTCTGGCATTGGAAACAAAGCCTGACACCACCAAAGACTAGGGAACAGCGCCACCTGCTGGCTGGCTGCAGCTTTAACCCTCAACCCCCCCCCCCAGGCAGAACCGGGGCGCTTTTATAGAGACCATCCCGTGTGCCTAATGTCTTACTTAGCACCCTGGAATAAAGATTTTAGCGACCCATGGTGAGCCTGAGATTCTGCTCTTTTACCAAACCCTCCTCTCCACCAATACACCTGCTATTCGGACCATACTCCGATTAGAAAGCTTTGGAGACTCGATGATGGATCAGCTTTCGTCCCCAGAATCTGGAGAGGCTTAGAGAAAGAAAGCATCCCCCCCACACACACACACACACACGTATCCCAGGCGGGCCGGGCAGGGAGAGATGGGTCCAAGGCCTTCAGCAGGGTGAGGCAGTTGAGGTAGGGCAGCACCCCCACGGCATGATGCTTGCATTAACGCGACTCACCCTATAGCCTGCCTGGTGGACATCCACAGTTCATAGTCCACACGCCACAGGCTGAGATATTCCAAGCAAGGAGAATGTTGGAACTGCTACTTAAGGGGGCAGCACTTCCAAGTAACCCAGAGGTGTTACACACCACCCCCATCCCATCCCTCCCCTGGCTTACTCCATTATTGAAACCCAGACCTATTGAATTTACTGCCCAGTGCATTCCAGGCAAGTGCCACATCACGGAGCTACATCTCGGGTCTCACCCCACCCCAGCCCTTTAAACTTTTTATTGTGAGAATTAACTAGGCGGGCCTTGGTTCACTTTGTAGCCCCCAGGTGGCCCTTGGTTTCGTGATCTTTTTACGCCCATCTACTGGGGGAAAAGCTGGGGTTAGAGGCCAACATTGCTAGGCAAGGCTTGACTTCGCCTCTTGATTGAGAGCTTGTTGAGCGACCTCCTTGGAGAGGAGTCACCACCCAGTCAGAAGCGTGTCTGTTCAGGAAGAACCACACGGACCAGGAGAGAGGACTGATCGGCCTAGTTTACAGAAAAAGAAACTAAGGCTCAGAGAAGTCACGTGACTCTGTCTGGGGGGCCACCCAGAAAGGTCACAGCAGCCAACACTGAGGACCTGGCTCCAACAATGCACATGTACACCCACGTGACACTTGCTGCTGCTGACTCCATAAACAGACCCCAAAGGGCAAGAGGGAGGGTCAAGGGAATTGGGAAGTCTAGGGTCTGGGGCCTCCCCTTCTGCACAGTGGTCTGGGGCAGGCTGGGAATGCTTCCATTCTTCAGGAAAGACATGAAAGCAGTGTTTACGAAGCTGGGTCTGAGGCTCGCAGATAGGCCCCCTTTGTTGCCGGGCTCCCTCTCCTCATCTCCCACATCCAGCTTTCAGCAGCCTCCTCTTTGAATGGCTGGCTCTCACACACTGGAAATTTGCAACACAAACGTGCAGCCTGTCTCCCTCTCAGCCCAGCCACACTGCCCCAACCTTTGGGGTCCTTTTAGAGCCTGCCTCTCTCTGGGGTGCTTTCTTTTTTCAGCTCAAGCCCAGGGACCCTAGACACAGCCGAGATCACTAATTAAGGCTGGGTTAAAAGGGAATCTTGGGAAAGAGCCAGCCCTGGGGGAGGCCAGCCAGAGCAGAGGGGTGGGAATCGGGGGTGGAGGCTGGATTTTTATTCTCAGGACTTTCTGGCTTTCTCTCTCCATCTTCTTAGTGGGCTGAGGAGCAAATAAAGCTTGTCAACAAAATGGCTCCCAACTCCCCTAACCATGCTGCCTGGCTTTCTGAGCTCAGGGCTAGCTATAAACTGTATCTGCCCGTCTCCACTTCCTCACTAGGGAGTCAGGTGCCACGATCCCCACCGTGCAAGTGTAGTCCCTGGGATGCAGAGAGAGTAAGTGCCTTACCCAGGTTCTCACATGGGGCAGAATGCTTTTTCATCTAAATCCACTGGCTACCCAAGCCAGTGTGCCTGTTTTGGGCTTCTTTCCTGTCCTGTCTTCGAAGTGCTTCTAGTTTAAAGTGACTTCCCCTTCCCCCCATTCTTGAGCACTTTTGTGTGCTTTTTGGAATTGAAGCCTCCTGCTCCCCACAGCCCTCTGAAGGCCCAAAGGCAGAGCCGAGACAGAGGCCCATACATTCCCATAATGACAGAAATGAGACCCTGGTCCTCAGGACAGCTAATCCAGAGAGCGTTGTAGCCTCTACGGGGGCTGCCTCAGTATTGAGATCAAAGGCGTGCACTGAGCCTCTAGGCATGATGGAAATTTGTAAGAGAAGGTAATAGATGCTCACCTAAGAACTGGCCAGACAGTGCTCCTCGCCCTGGAGGGAGTGTAAAGGGACCAACTCAGTTCTGGAGGAGAGTTAGGCAGTCTCCCCCCCCCCCCCCCCCCCCCCCCCCCCCCGCCCTCTTCTTCCACGATCTTTTTTGCGTGTATGACTTGTGTGTACACACTTTTGTGTGTATAAGCAGCAGGCATGTGTCATAGGGAACCTGTTGTGGTCAGAGGACAACCTCTGGGAATTGGTTCTGCCCTTCCATCGTGGGCTCCAGGGATAGAACCCAGGTTCTTGTACAGCATACACTTTGGCTCTCTGAGCCATTTCATCCTTGGAAGCTTTTTAAATATTCAAAATGTCCTCTTATTACACAGTCCAGCAGTTCTGTTTCTAGAGACCTCAAGAGCGATGAATGTATCCATTCTCACTAAACCTTACAAAGATTCATAGCAGTGTGTTTTAAAACGACAATTTTATTTTCTTATTTTTGTGCTTGAGCACCCTTTGCATACAGTGCCTGTGGGGGCCAGAAGAGGGCATTGGATGCCGTGGGACTAGAGTTACAGAGGCTTGTGAGTCCCATGTGAGCGCTGGAGACCAAACAGGAGTCCCCTGAAAGAGCAACCAGCGCTCTTGACCACTAAGCCGTCTCTCTCCAGCTCTGTAGAGTGATTTTTGTTTGTTTTTGTTTTTTTGAGACAGGGTTTCTCTTTGTAGCCCTGGCTAATCCTGGAACTCACTCTGTAAACCAGGCTGGCCTGGAACTCACAGAGATCCACCTGCCTCTGCCACCCAAGTGCTAGGATTAAAAGCGTGTGCCACCACCACCTGGCCTGTAGAGTGATTCTTAATATATAGCCTCCAGCTAATGAACTTAAACGTCCCTCATGGTGAGTGGATAAGCAAGCTGTCATACGGCCATACAACAGAAGAAAAAGGACCAAACTATTGATGCGTGGGTCCCCATGTGTCTGTCTCAGTGACACGCTGGGGAATACCTGTCATATACTTCAATACAGAGGAATTCTCAGCAAAGAAAAAGACAGGAAGCAGATGGGTTCTGCCTGGGGCCGCGGGAGGGAATGGCGAATGGGTGGAAGTGGTTTGAAGTAAGTAAACTCTGAGACAGGGCTGTGGTAATGGCGGCACAGCTGTATATACTGATGATATCCCTAAAGGACTGAAAATCTGTAATAACTGAGTGGGGTGCAGTAGCTCAATGGTAGAGCACCTGCTTAGCTTCCACAAAGCCCTGACTGGGATTTCCAGAACGACAAGGAAAAAGAGCAAAGTGCTCCTTGTGATACGCTAGCTTCAGTGTTGGGTGGGGGGGGGGGGGAACCCGGGGAACCCTGGGAAGCCCTCAGTTTGGTGTGGGGCTCTGCATTTGGAAGTCTGGGCACGGATACCTGACGGGTTCTGATTGGCTCACTGGGTCTCTGTTGCCTCCTCTTCAAATGCTGAGCTCACAACTCTGTGCCACACCTGTACCTTATGCACTATCACAGTGCTTACTCAGGAGTTGAGCCCAGCAACCAGTTCTACAGGAGGAAACGGAGGTCAGGCATACGTGGGGCCTAGCACGGCTGGGGTCACACTTGGATCCTCCTCGCTTCCCCAGTCAGCTCTATGAGCCTTACACCCAGGCCAGAGTCTGGCCACTCAGGAGGCCCAGCTCTCCAGGGCCCCTCTTATCTTTACTAAAGTATTCTCACACCTCACACCTGCCCAGGAGCCCATTGCCCTGAGGACCCCAACATCCCCGACTGTCCCAACCACCGGTCTGTGGCCAGGACCTATCAGCCCATTGATTGGTTTTGGTTTTGTGTTTTGGTACTTATTTTAAACTTATCGTCTCATTTTTTATTCTTGAAGCTGTGGCCTGACCTGACCACTCCGTGCAGATGTGGTCAGCAGGGTGACATGTCCCTTAGCCCTCATCTGTGTGGGGAACATCTCATGTTTGCTGTATGCAAGAATATGGCTCAGTGAAGGCTAGGAGGTTCTCAGAAAGTGCTTGCTTCAAACTGAACCACAGAGGTGCTCAGGAGCGGGGAGAGATGTCTCCACTTCCCTGTCTTCCTTCAGAGCAGCACAATTGTATGTGTGTATGTTTGTGCATGTGCACACTTGCATGTGTATGTGTGGTGCATGTGTGCATGTGCTTATGTATATGTATGTGCATGTGTGTATGCATATATATATACACGTGTGTGCATTGGTATGTGTGCATGTGAGTGTGCATGTGTGTATACATGGTGGTGGTAGGGTTAATATGTGTGTGGAAGCCAGAGATTACTATTGAGTATCTTCCTCAAGCTCTCACTGCCTTATTTTTTGAGAAAAGGAACTCACTGACATGGCTAGATTGGCTGGCCAGAAGCTCCAAGGATCCTGCCATCTCCATTCCTAGGGCTGGGACTACAGGTGCTTGCTTCTTCTTGTCATGTTTTGTATGCAGGGGATCCAAACTCAGGTCCTCATGTATGCATCACAAGCCCTTGATGAACTAACTGTCTCTACCCCACCTCCTTTTGAGCAGGAGCCTTGCTATGTTGCCCAAGCTGGCCTAGAACTCCTGGACTCAAGTAAATTCTCTTGCCTCAGCTTCCTAAGAAGTTGGCCCTGCAGGTATACCCCCCCCCAATACTCAGGCCCATTTACAAATCTATTTTGTAGACTATGGTTAGATCAATTTCCAAAGAAAAGAAACTTTCACAAAGTTTGAGAGCTGTCATTCACAGGTATAGACCCTGAGGCCTGGAGGGTAGAGGGAGCTTGGAAAGGTCACAGAGGTTGTGACTGACAGACAAGGAAGAGGAGGTAGGTCTCTGACCTCTGTGTGGAGCTCTCTTGACTAGTCCACAGAGCTGCACGGGAAGCCAGGGCCTCTGCCTCAGACATTTCTATGCTATTCTTGAGGAATACTTAGCTACAGGCTAGAAAAGTCTGGAGACATCACAGTTCTCCCAAGGTCTCCATCTCTTTTCTCTCCCTTCACACCTTTCTGAGGCAGCTGCCGTGCTGGTCTGTCTTGACACATGCCAGAGGTTGCTCCAGGGGTCAGCTATCAAAATTTGCTTGTGGACAGCAGCAGCTGGTGTAAATCAAACACGGGGAAATTCTGATAATTGGAAGACAAGGGAGACAGCGAACCATTTTCCTCACTGAGAAAAAAAAAAACACTTATTGTTAAGACTGTCTACTCGAAAGTGAAATCAAGTTATGTGTGGACAAAACAGAATTATATGAATTTGAAAAGGCACAGTTTTGGGGAGAATGAACAAAGACATGACATTGTTGTAAATATAATTACTGGAGTCTCAGTATTATTCACTATTTTTCTCAGAATAATCATTCAACATTAGATTATGTTCACCCCCTCAAAGACAGAGGGAAAGTTTGGTATGGGCCTTAATTTGTGGGGGCACAAAAACCACTTTTCCCCATTAGAGATAGTCTGTGTGGTGCTAAAAAGGGTGCATTAGTTGACTTGTGCGTAATTGACTCTCTGACGCGGACAACACTTAGGGAAATTAAGGTATAAATGTGAGAGCTCAGCAGTGGCTGGAGCAGATGCCTGAGGTCAGTGGGACCCGAGCAGTGCCTCAGACCGAGAGGGACACCTGTCACCTTGGAGGTGAGAGGGGGTGGCTCTGGGGGGAGGGCTGGATAGGGGCAAGAAATATTGACATGTCACTAACTAACAGAAACCAAGTCGAATGGCCCCTGGCCAGTCTCTGTGTCCATGGACTGGTGAGGACATGTAGTAGCCGCTCTGAGTGTAGTGGCCCCTCAGCAGAGACTCTGGAATGTGCTTTTGGTGGCTGGTGCCATGTAGGGACTGTGGTGAAGGCGTAGGACTTGGACACATGGAGAAGTGACAGGCAGAAAGAAATGTTGCGGGGATTGGTGGAGGCTAGGGAGGTTTTGGGGGCTCCTTCCAGGGTGTGGGTGTGAGGCAGGCTTCTGGGTTAAGATGAGAGCTGGCTGGATTCTTCTGTCAATGACAGGACTCAGCCGTGCATCTGAAAGCAGTCCAATTGCTGTAGAAATCAATGCGGCTCATCGATCACCCAGAACCAACTCAGTATAATTGCCTGGAAATTGATAACATTTTGCTTTCTCCCTCGATTGCGGCCATGCTCCTTGCTCTAATTTTCAGTTACAATTATTGGGTTTTGGAGGCTTCTCTGACCCCATGCTGACCCCTGCTCCTTACTTGAATAGACCTGAAATCCTTATCATGATCATCATTATTATTGTTTTCCACCATAAACTGCCTCAAATCCTTCTGTGGTCCATGCTTCCTCCTTGAAAGCTTCGATTTTGTGTGGGGTGTCAGCAGTGTTAGAGCTCTGCCTAGGATGTGCAAAGCCCTGGGTTCTGTCTCCCGCACCACAAAGAACGCCCAGCCTCAGATTTCCTGGCACTTGAAGTGTTCTTGGTCAAATGGCTTCAGAACTGAGAGTCTCGATGCTTTGCAGTTCTCAGCTGCAAAGGAGAACATTTAATGAAAGTAGAAGACCCCTGGAAGTTTTTGCAGATATGTGTCTGTAGAATTCTTGTGGTGCTTGTGGCAGGAGGCTGGCAAAGGTGTTGACTGATGAGAATTGATGCCCCTTTCTCCTAACACCCAAGACCTCACCTATGTCCAATCCCAGAATTAACATGCCCAAGATCTAGAGTACCTTAAGCGTCACTAAAGGCAACTAGGTTTGGGCCACTTTGTCACATGGGACACAGGTGACAGCTATTTCACAGTCTTTGTTCCTGTTTTTTTTTTGGCTTTTGAAACAAGGTTTCTCTGTGTAGCCCTGGCTGTCCTGGAACTCACTCTGTAGACCAGGTTGGCCTCGAACTCACAGAGATCCACCTGCCTCTGCCTCCCAAGTGCTAGGATTAAAGGCATGCGCCACCACTCCTGGCCCAAATGGCTCTTGCTGTTCCGGTCTTTGTTCACTGGGGTTGGGCAACCCTATGCAATAGGTTTGCAGAGCTGGGGTTGCTATAGAATTGGGACTTATCCCTGGGGCAAAAGGCAAGTATTGATGCTCCTGCTTGACCAGGCTGTGCAGTGACTGAACCTTATTATGAATGAATGGGGTCTTGCTGGACTTACGAAAACTGCTCCCCCAAAGGCTGCCCTCTGACGAGGGTTACTTTCAACTCCTTGACACCACTGGGTGTGCCAGGGGAGGTGCCAATCAAGCAAGTGTTCCTGTTTGTTCCTCTTTTGAGTTCAGGGAGGCCCCATGACACGGAGCGAAAGCTTTCCATTTTTGTTTTCGAACCCTTTCCCACGTGCAGGTGACCAATCCTGAAGGCCTCATGAATAGGGAGAATTGTGAATAGGGTATTGTATCTGAGAAATCGCCCTGTGAGCAGGAGGAAGTCTGCTGGCCTGGGAAGCCAGGGCCTGTTCTGAAGCGCCCACTCGAGCTATTTTGGTGGAGGACCACGTGAAAAATCCTCCCTCCTCCTTGGGCTCTGGCGTTGGAACGAGGATGACAGTGCCTGCTCTGAAGTGGGTGTGAGGAAGACCGGGGTGGGGACAGTGGGTTTTGGTGGGGGCTGGGATCTCCTTTTGAACTCTAGGGAGCAGGGGAGGAGGGGAGGAGGCAGAGGAAAGCTTAGGTCAAGAGTAGGGCCCGAACTTCATGCCAGAGGGCTTCTGATTATGGGAGTAAAGAGTCATTTGGGTCAGCCGGGCATAGTGGTGCACACTTTTAATCTCAGCAGAGGCAAATGGATCTCTGTGAGTTCGAAGCCAGCCTGGTCTACAGAGTGAGTTCTAGGACAGCCAGGGCTACACAGAGAAACCCTGTCTCAAAAAAACCAGAAAGAGATAGAGAGAGAGACACAGAGAGACAGAGACAGAGAGAGCAGGGGACTGGAGATGAGACAGGAAGAAAGTGAAAAGCAGTGTGTTGTGGAGAGGCAGGAAATGCAGTGGTTTGTAGTCAAGGGGACCCACCCCCCCCCAGGGCCTTATGTCCAAAGAGTTCCCTGTTTGGAAAGTCCCACTTCTGGAGAGGCCCAGCCCAGCTGGAAAAGGAATGCCCTGATGTGATACATGAGGAAGACAGGGAGTGTAGATACTTGGCCCAAGAAATGAGGCCTAAGTCATATGAAAATGTACCTGAGAGGCCTGGTGTGGAGTGAGGGGCCTGGGGCCACAGTGAACAGTTCCCATGGATGCTTTCTGGGACCCAAGGCACCCCTGACCAGAGAAGGCCAGAATCTGCAGAAGGGGCCTGTTGCCTTAAGAGAAGTGAGCCCAGGCAAGCATGGTGGACTGGGTTAGTGCTGGCCCTGCCTGCAGAAATCAGCCCTCAGTGGGACTAGGGAGAGAGAGGAATCATGGGAAAGGAGGGGCGCCGCCTTTCAGGGACCAGTCAGATCCTCCAGAGCAGACATTCTGCTGAGAAGACCCAGCTCTTAGCTGGCCAGTGGCTCCATACCAGGGCAGGCCAGAGCTGACAGGTGCATCCTCTTGAGCCAAGGCAGCTCTTCCCCTAATTGCAGAGCATGGTGTTAACAGGCCCCAATTAAGGGTAATTATGAAGTCTGTGGAAAGATCCTGGCACACTCACACTTGGCGCTCTCCTCCCCACTTTCAGAACATTATGTAATGCAGCAATTCTGCCAGGTGCGGTGGCACATGTCTGTAATTCCAGCTTTCGGGAAGCTGAGGCAGGAGGATTATGAATTAGAAGTCAGCCTGGGCAACATAGTGAATTCCAGGCAAACCTTGGCTACATTTCTAGATGCTGTCTCATACCCTACCTCCAAAATGGAAGCTTCTGGAACAGGAAGTTTCTGTCTTTGCTCCATCTCCACGCGATGAAGCAGCATGAATCTATCCTCTGAATGAAATAAGTGTCAGGTGGCTACAACAAGAATTTCTAGAGGGTTCCTTATGTGTTTCTTCTCACCTGACCTGATAATTATGGTTATTATCCCCATTTTGTGGCTGGGGAGACTGAGATTCAGATGGGTTAAGCCACTTGTAATGGGGAGCTCGACAGTGAGGGCAGAACCGGGATTTGAGGTCAGATTTATCTAAGAGCGTGGTACCCTCTGCCCCTGCTGTCAGTCAGCCAGGGGATGATGCTCTCTCCTGAGTGTGTGTGTGTGTGTGTGTGTGTGTGTGTGTGTGTGTGTGTGTGTGTGTTCCCCTCACACTTTCCAGGAGAGACAGTTTCACTATTTTCTGCTCAGCCTGATGAAGTGGCCAGTGTGACTTCATCCCAGGTAGGGAAGCCAGAGCTGAGGACTGACTGTGTTGAACTTGAATCCAGGTGTGTCTGATTTCCAAAGCCCCACAGCCAAAGGATGAGGACCAGGGCTTGTCACAGAGTGGTGTCCAGGGGACACTGTGGCTATGTCTGATCGTGCCCTCCTGATCTTCTTTGCAGGTCCCAGCCAGGGGTGAAGGATGCCACTCTGGGTGTTCTTTGTGATTCTCACCCTCACCAGTGGCTCGCACTGCTCACCGACCCCTTTGCTGCCCTTCAGGTAAGCAGCCAGGATTCCTGCACCTCTGAGACCTCCCTATAACAGACGATTCTAACAGGACCCACCAGCTGTTTCTTCACCCTGCCCGCTGCTCATCTCGGGCAGGCACCAGGCATGGCGCCCCAGAGGTCATGCAGCCGGGCTCGGAGTTTCCCTGGGAGTGAGGAGAACCCAGAACAACAGAGGGAGGCCTGTACCGAGATGCGGTGTAGCTCACACTGTCCTCTCACCTGGCTCCCTCCTGACCTCTGACCCTTTTGCACAGGATGCGGCGATACGCAGATGCCATCTTCACCAACAGCTACAGGAAAGTTCTGGGCCAGCTGTCTGCCCGCAAACTGCTCCAGGACATCATGAGCAGGCAGCACGGGTAAGCAGACATTCTAGTAGCTCCTCCTGAAGTTACCTCTGCATTAGAGCTGGGAAGGCCTGATGCAGGAGATAGGGACCAAGCTTCGTTTGTTCCCTGACACAGTACATATTGATGGTTCTCAACCTTCCTAATGCTGCAACCCTTTAATACAGTTCCTCATGTGGTAGTGACCCCCAGCCATGAAATTATTTTGTTGCTACTTCATAACTATAATTTTGCTACTGTTATGAATGGTAATGTAAATATTTGATATATGACCCCCAAAGAGGTCACAACCCACAGATTGAGAACTGCTGGTATATATCCTTTCTGGATTTTGCATAGGTCAGACCTCCACTTACCTCTACACCTTCTGTGTGTCTCTCCCTGTCCTTGGCTTCTGCAGTGACAATGTTCCTATTTGATCGGGGCTCCAGGCCAGAAACAAAGACTAGGCAAGGGGGCATGTGCTTACACGAGGACTCCGCTGTGGACACAAGAAACTGCTGCCAGGGCAGCCTCTCTAAGTCTCTTTCAGATCTTTGAGACCACCTGTCATTACCTCACTGGACAGACCCGTCTGTCCTAAGGGACATCTCTAAGGGACGCACAAAGAGTGGCCCAGCAAAGATCCAAACAACCTCACTTTGTAGTTTTTGTTTGGAAAACCCTTCAAATGTACAAAAATGTAATGGGGATGGAGTTAGCATGTGCTGCTTTTGCAGAGGACCTGAGTTCAATTCCCAGCACCCACGTGAAGGCTGAACCCTGTCTTCAACTTCAGTCCCAGGGGATCCCTCCCATCCCCTCTGCTGGCCTCCACAAGCACCAGGCATACATGTAGGCAAAAAACAAAACAAAACAACAACAACAACAAAACCCATATACATAAAAACAAATAAATACAAAATTTAAAGCTACAGCTGTATAGAGCCAACAGCTCCTAACATTTTATATCATATTCCCTAGATCAGGCACACGCACATGCACACACACACCTGGACACATGTACATTTACCATAATGGTCTCATCTCTGCTGAGCTATTTTTTAATTTCTTATTTCTTTTGATGCAGGGTCTTCTATAGCTTAGGCTGGCCTAAGCTCGATATGTATCTGAGGATGACTTGCTTCTGAGCCTCCTGCTTTCGCCTCCTGAATGCTGGGATTGCAGGCCTGTGCATGACAATTATGACCTTTTACCCCGAGGCACTTAGGTCTCCTAACAAACAACATCCCCTCCTGTCCTCAATGTCACTGTCACTCACAACACAGATTTCATCAGTTGTCCCAACAGATTCTTTATAATTATTTCTTCTCTGACCCTGGACCCAGTGTAGGATCACAGACCCCATTCAGCCATCATCATATCTCTTTTCCTCGTCGTTAGATTTATTTTGTGTGTATGATTGGTTTGTTCTCATGTATGTCTGTGTACCACGTGCATGCCAGGTGCCCCCGGAGGGCACTGGGTTCCCTGAATCTGGACTTATGGATGGCTGTGAGGCACCATGTGGATGCTGGGAATCAAACCTGGGTCCTCTACAAGAAGCGCTCTGAACTGCTGAGCCATCTCTCCAGCCCTTCGCATATCTTTAAGTTTAATCTGGAAGATGCCTGATTTTCTTGACTTTGACAGCTTTGACTAGTAAATGTCATTGCTTCCTAGACTGCCCTTCACAGTGAATTTATCCCAGGTACCTTCATAATTAGTACCTGCTGTGGCCTTCTCAACCACGGTATCAGAAGCTGCTGTACAATGGGTTGTCCTGCTACTGGTGGACAATACATTTGGCCACTTGTTTAATGTGCTTTCTACAAGATTAGCAGTCTGTGGGGAGGGTTTTGCGGTGGTATGAATATGCACGCTGTATTTTTCACTGCCGTGTCTACCGCTCCCCAGATGTTGCTGAATGTAAGTGGGTTTCCTAAGAATTCTCATCAGATACTGGAATAGCAAAGGGCTACATCCTTGACTAGACATCCTACCCAATGGCAACCTCACCGATTCTCCTTTCTGAACTCACAGGGAGAGGAACCAGGAACAAGGAACCAGGGTACGGCTTGGCCGTCAGGTGGACAGCATGTGGGCAGACCACAGGCAGATGGCGCTGGAGAGCCTCTTGGTAGCCCTGCCGCAGAAGCACAGGTGACAGGGGGGGTGGGGGAGGGGTGATGTGCACCACGGGGGGGGGGGGTAGGGGGAGGCAGAGAGAGATTGCTCTAGAGACTTTAGAGACTTCCTTTCCTCTTGGTTTTCAAGAAAAGCAAAGAATTATCTTCTCTTCACAGGGCCTAAAGCCCCACCCCCACCCCCAAGGCCTCAGGGACAGGGAGGGATATGTGTAAGCAGACTGCATGATGGCCACTGCAGTGTGTCCAGTGCAGAACAAGAGGCCAGGCTCAGTGTGTCTTGAAATGTTATCAGTGCTTCTGGTATGGGTCTCAGACCCTGTTTTAACAGGTGTCCCAAGGGATTGCATTGTGGGTGATGTGAAGGGTACACCTTGGATTCCCTGTAAAGTCCATGAACCTATAATGCCCAAGACAGGGCAGCTCTCCCATGCCCAGTGGCTGACCAGAGCAGGCAGAACACCGTCATGAGAGGCAGAGCTGGTCATGATGGTCCTTCCCCATCTCACTGGTCCTCACATTTTTTACTGGAGTTTCCCCTGTTACAGAAGAGAAAAGCGAAGCTAAGAAGCAGGATCAAAGAGACTAGCCAGTCCAGGCTTGCTTTGCATACCTTGGGATATCTTCCCATAAGACTCCAGCTTCTAAAGAATGGCATAATGGTCCAGAAAGAAACGCTGTATTCTATAGCCTGGCTGTAAACTGGGCACATACACTTCCGGTACAATTCTGTCAGGTGCTCCCGCACCAGCCTATGAAACAAACTCATTTCCATCGGAGCTGTCCATGCACTCCCTCACTTTCCTTCTAACCTAATTAGACAGTCGAGAGCTCACCAGCTTCACCATCAGGCAGATGATCAGGGTTTGGGGGTTAGGAACCAGACTGGAGGCAGGGTGCAGGCCTGGATCCCAGGCCTGGTTCTGGATCTCTCTGTCTCCTCCTCTACAAAAGGACCAGGTGAACTCTGATGCCTTCTAAGGGCTCAAAGGCTAGAACTGTGGGAGTATCGTCTCTAAGAATTCCATTCAGTGCCTCTCACCAAGTAATCTCCCTCTGGAGTCCAAAGGAAGACGTCTACAGGCCTTTGTTCCCCTCCAAACATTACAGGGGGCCCAAGAGAAGTGGAGCTTGGTGCCTTATGCCTGTTACCCCCGTATTTGGGAGGTTAAGATAGGAAGATTAAGAGTTCAAGGCCAGGGCTGGAGAGATGGCTCAGCAGTTAAGAGCAGCACTAGCTTCTCTTCCAGAGGTCCTGCGTTCACTTCCCAGCACCCACATGGCAGCTCACAACCATCTATAACTGTAGTCCCATGGGATCTGATGCTCTCTTCTGATTTGCAGACATACATGCAGATAAAACACCCCAGATACATAAAATACATGCCTAAGTAGATAAATCTTTAAAACAAAAAGTTCAAGGCCAGCTGGGCTACTTAGTAAGTTCCAGGCCAGCCTAAGCTATAGTATGAGAACTACCCACCTCTGCTATCCTTCCTGACAGAAAGCTGCCATTCGGTTTAGCCATTTCTTTGACTTTTGTAGCAGCCGTCCAGCAGATGCTGTGTGTGAAGGCTGGGGCTAGGGTTCAGCTGTGTTCAGATCAGGGGTAGCCTCTTCTCATGGAGTCTATCTCACAGAGACAGTGAAGATTCCCACCTGTTCTTGGGAGGTTGCTCGCTCAACCTGTGACCAACAGAAAGGTTTGTAGGGAGTAGCGCATGTTTGTCTGGGAAGAAGCTGGTCCTGTCAAAGGGTCAGAAGTGGTCTCATCATAAGGGATGTGAACAGCCCAGGGTCTCAGTGGCAGCTGTTAGCAGGGTAGGGGCTAAGAGTGGGATTTACATTTCTGCAGCCATGAGCATCTTTCCCGTGTCTGCCTCCCGCCTCTGGGAACTCAGTTCTGCTCCTGCTTACTAGAGTCTAGACTGAGTGTCTCTTTCTTTCTGCAGCAGGGGTTCCCAAGGATGAAGCCTTCAGTGGAGGCTTGAGCCACCCGTACCCAAACACAACTGGACCCAACTACTTCTACTTCAGTTCTGACCTCCCCTTCCTCTGTAAATACAATAAAATCCCCCATCCTGATCTGCAGTTCAATTTCCTCTATGGTCAATCTGATTTTTTTTTTTCCTTAATGTGGTTTATATGGCTACCTTTCCCAGGGCCACATCACAAAGAATAAGAACACAAAACAGCTGGAGCCAGAGAACCAGCTCAGTTGGTAAAGTTACTGCTGTGAAAGCAAGTGTGAGGACTTGAGTTCAGGTCCTAGCACCACATAAAAGCCAGGCACAGGAGTAGTCTCAGTGTGTGTGTGGGGGGGGGGGGGGTGGGAAGGTGGGGGAATCAAGAAAGATGGATCCCTGAGGCTCACTGGCCAATCAGTTTGGTCTAGTCTGTGAGTCCCAGGACCCAGTGAAAGACAATGCTTCAGAAAACAGGTGACTGTCCTTGGCTACACAGTAAATTCCAGGTCAGTCTGGGATACATACTACACTGTCTCAAAAAAAAAAAAAAAAAAGATAAATAAAAATAAAAATCCATTTTATTGTAAGTAAGCCTTAAAAACTGATAACCGTAGCCGGGTGGCAGTGGTGGTGAACACCTTTAATCCCAGTACTTGAGAGACAGAGGCAGGAGGATATCTCTGTGAGTTCAAGGACAGCTAGGGTTACACAGAGAGACCCTGTCTTGAAAAACAAAAACAGAAACAAACAAAAAAGACAACTGAGAAACCCAGACGATGGGATGTCTGGAATGATTGATTAAAAGTGTAAAAATAACCACAGCAATTAAAATTGGATGGGACTCCTACCTCTTGGTTTTCCCAGCCAGCCTGGTTCACTGGCAGCAGGAAAGGGAAGCACTTGACCTCAGTCCTGGGACGCCTGCGGCCAGGGCCCCATCTCCCAGCACCAGGGCTATGAAAGACCACCTGCTCCACGCCCCCACCCCCCAGCCTGGGCAAGCAACGCCGAGCGTGGGAAAGGCGCTGTAGGAAGCCATTCGGGGCGGGTGGAGGGGACAGTAACAATGGGAAACAAAAGCTCCTCCAGAGGAGAAGGCTAGCCCAGAAGGGCAGGCTGAGAGGCAGGGGGCGGGGAACCTGCCAAGGTCTGGGACAAAGGAGGAGCTGCGCTGAATGGGAGACCCACACCCCCTCCTTCCTCCTTCCCGGCCCCACCTGCTCATCTCTTTCCCTGCCCTGTCCCAACAAACACAAAAACTCCGGGCTCTCTCAACTTTCAATTAGTTTTTCAAATGAAATAATGACCGCTGAGAACCGAGGCTATTTGTGGGTTTTGAGGTGAATGCAATTAGAGGGCAAAACCACCGCAGCAACCCTGGGCTTTATCTCCATCAGCAGAGACACCAATGACTACTTAAAAGACTCAGCTCCTCCCTAAAGAGGAGCTGGGAGCTCCCCACTCCCGAGGGGCCCTACTTAAGACTGGGGGCTATTTTTATTGCACTAAAGATGTTTTCTAATCAATGGAGAACTTGTCCCTTTCGTGTTCCTATTAACTTGGAGTTCGCAGGGAGACTTCCTCGATGCTCCCTACAACTGCCCTTTGGAGGGGGCAGAGCTGCGCTTGCTGGCAGGCTGCCTGCGAACTGGTACCAGGTCACACACCCAGGAGGCAGCAAAGCTGGGGATTGATGGCTGTGGGGAGGGGCATGTTCTTTGTGGCTCTAAGACTCCAGGCCCCTCAGAACTGTGAGCTGGGACATCAAGTGACTTAAACTATCAGGCACAGGTAGACTTTGAACAAATTGCTCAATGGGCTTCTGTTAACAGGTCCAGGATGGTCTCATCGCAGCACAGGTGCTCTTGATTTATGATGGGGACACACCTGATTGAAATCTGGGAAACCATTAGAAAGTAAAAAATAGAGTGAAGGGCTGTGCCTGGTGGTTCATTTTATAATCCAATACTAGGGAGACTGAGGCAGGAGGGTCATGAGCTCCAGGTCAGCTTGGGCTACATAGTGGGGACCCCCCGCCGCCCCCTGGTTTTTTGAGGCAGGGTTTCTGTGTAGCTCTGACTGTCCTGGAACTCACTCAGTAGACCAGGCTGGCCTCAAACTCAGAAAGCCACCTGCCCTCCTGAGTGCTGAGATTAAAGGTGTGCATCACTGCCCAGCTCATATCTTGTCTCAACAAACATTTCTTGTCCTAACTTAGCTAGGGAGATGATTTAGTCGTACAGGGCTGGCTGTGAAAACAGGAGGGCTCCAGTTAGATCCCCAGTGCCTATAAAAACGCCAGGCATGGTGCCCAACCCTTTCAATCCCACTGTTGGGTATGAGCTAGGCAGATCTCTAGGGCTCGGTGGCCAGTCAAGCCCACTTGGCCAGCTTGAAATTAAAGTAGTTGTGAGCTGCCCCATGTGGATGCTGGAAACTGAATTTGGGAGTCCTCTGCAAGAGCAGTATGTGCTCTTAATTACCATCAAAATCCAGGTTTTTGAAATATAAAATCTCTCAGAAAACAATTTGTGTGTCTGTGAATGTGTGTACATATGGGGTGAGCTTCAGGTGTGTATCTGTGAGTGTGTGTGAGTGTGAGTGCATGGGGTGAGCTTCAGGTGTGTCTGTGAATGTGTGTGCATGGGGGTCAGGGGTCAGCTTCAGGTATGTGTGTGCATGGGGGTGAGGGGTCATCTACCTTGTTCTTGAGACCGCCTCTTTTTTTTTTTTTAAAGATTTATTTATTATGTATACAGCATGTATGACTGGAGGCCAGAAGAGGGCACCAGATCTCATTACAGATGGTTGTGAGCCACCATGTGGTTGCTGGGAATTGAACTCAGGACCTCTGGAAGAGCTGCCAGGGCTCTTAACCTCTGAGCCATCTCTCCAGCCCGAGACCGCCTCTTGTTGGCCTGAGGCTCACCGACTGTGGTAGTTCTGGGGATTTGCCTGTCTCTGCTTCTCTAGTGTTGAGATTAAAGCATACTCATCATTTAGCCATGGGTACTGGGGTCAAACTCAGGTCTTCAGGTCTTCGTGCACTGAGCTATCTTCCGAGCCCAAATGTCTCAATTTTTAAATGTTGGCATCTAGTTCAACTATTAACTACCACCGATAAAACAAAATACTTAAGAGGTCACTGGTTTGCAGCCTTTGGGAGAGGTGAGGCCTCCAACTGCAGAATTTCAGATAGAACTATCCTAGAGTTTCGGGTTCTTCTTTCTCTTCCCGGACCAAACTCCAATTCCCTTACCACTAGCTAGCCTAGAAAGCAATCTCTGTACCCCAAATTTAACAAAGATTCTAAGATACAGCTCTGTCTAGTCTGGATCTCATAGTCTGCCTGCCTCAGCCTGAGTGGATTACAAATGGGTGCCACCATGCAACGTATTGCGTTTCAATAGCATTAGACAACGGGCCAAGTTTTAGTCATATACATTTGTTCTTAAATATTACTATTATTTGTGTGTGTATGGGAAATCAGTTCTCTTCTACCTGTTGAGGCAGGGCTTCTCTGTGTACTCCAGGCTAGTTGTTCCAGCAGCTTCCAGGCAAGTTTCCTGTCTGCCTCCCACCTCCCTGCAGGAGTGCTGGGATAACAGATGTTTACCCAAGTGGTCAGTGCTATGGTTTGAATTAGAGTTCCTCCAAAATCATGTTGAAAGAAATCCACAATGCACCGCATTAAGAGGTAGGACGATTTACACAGTGTATGGATTATTACCTTTATTCAAGGGCCTGGGGGAACTAGCTAGCTGCTTTTGTCATTCTGTCCCTTCTGTTATTGGGAACACTGAAACAGCACCAATATCATCCAGAGGGGAGAGTCTCTCTCACTGCATACCAAATGTTCCAGGGCCTTCTGAGTTCTAGTAGCCAGGACTGTAAGATCTATCCATCTACCTATCTTATTATTTATAAATGATTTATCTATCTACCTATTTTAGTTTATAAATTATCTATTTTACTGTTTCTAAATTACCTACCTACTTCATGTAATTCTGTCACAGAATGAACATACTGAGGCAGTCAGCTTTCTTTTTTGAGACAATTCCAACACTTCTCTACATGCCAAACCCAAACATTCAAAGAAAGAGCCTAGATCAGGTCCTTGTGACTAAACTCCAAGCGTGTGTAAATACAAGTGTGGCTCCTAAGAAGAGCTCACGCTGGAGCAGAAAGGACACAGGCTTTTCTAGGCCACTCTCAGTCCCGCTAAGGAAGAGTGGGAGAGACCAATCGAAGGCGGCTGAGGCAGTAATAAGCCAGCCCAGCTTCGCCCTCACATTATATACACACTCGGGCTCTGGGGACGGGAATAAACTCCCAATGAGACCTCTGTTCCTATCATCACTCTCTTTATTCCAAGTAGATGAATTACAGACTTCAACTTTTCAAATGTAACATCTGGGTAGTCTGGGATATTCACAGCATCTTGCCAGACATCATGACAAAGGGACAGACAATCTGGGCCCAAACATATCTGCTCTGTAAAACAGAAAGTGAAAAACAAGTAAAAGTGTAACCACATCTCAACTTCTTTTTTCTTTTTAAATAACAGATTTTTTCATTTTCTGTTTTGTTTCCCCTCATTCCTCTTTTCACACTATGAATGGTCTTCACTCCTTGTTAAAGAATCATTTCCGTTTTCAGGGTCGTCAACCTTCTTCTGGGACTAATGTGCTGTTCTGGAAGAAAATGAACACAGACACAGTCACTGATGGTTTCAGCCGACGGTTATGGTTCCTAGTGGTACAAGAGGGAGACCGAGGTTCTCCCACTGGGAGATGTTTCTGACAAGGGGACAGCCCTGATTCTACTGGTTCCATTTATATATGCCCCATCTCACTCACATTCAAAAAAGAACTGGAGCCCATGATGGCTTGAAAACCCTGAGTCAGCCCTGACACTGAGGAAGCAGCATGTGGAAGTACAGGTGAGGTAATTCCAGGCACACCCTCACAGTACAGGCCGAAAGACGGAGAAAGGTTGACCCTGCCAGTGCAGACTCAGAACCTGACCTAGTGCAGAATGAGTCTGGAAAACGGCACTTGGCTCACGAAAACCGTTACTTTTTTTTGTCTTCTTTTCATTTCCTTCTTTGATGTATAGCTTGGTTAGTTGGTCGGTTTGTTTTGTTTTTGAGGTAAGGTCTTGTTATGTAGCTCATGCTGGCCCCAAACTTGTGATCCTGCCTCAGCCTCCTGAGTGCTGGATGCGCACTTCTCAGATGAGAGGAGCGTCTCTCTGCCACTTTCTTCTCACCTTCCTCTGACTCTAAGAGCCGTGGAAGCAGGAGAAGAGAAACTGACAATCCAAAGAGAATGCAACCAGGTGGCAGCAGCAGCAAGCACACGGCAAGCAGAAGCAGAGCTCTACGTCCTCAGTGGGCAGTGGTCACGCTGAGGACTGGAGCGATGATGTCAGTCTCAGAATGGCAGGCTGCAAACCAACTGCTAAAGCAGGGGCCCAGGAGGGCCCAGGCACAGTGCTGGGTCCTGAGGACCAGAGTGTGTGCTTCTGATTCCTTACCAATGCTCAGATTCCTCACATCACGGTGTGTGCCTGGCAACGGATACTGCCACAACCAAGCTTCAAGGACAGCAAAGGTATGAAACCAGGTGGCAGAGTCAGCAACCCTAGACCTTGACCAAGAACCGAGACCATCCACTATACCCACTCAAACCAACATGTGGCCTCAGCTGGCAGCACTGAGCCACAGGGGTAAGTCTGCACACTTGGTCCCAGCCCTACATGTCCCAAAGGCTCCAACAGTCAAGACTCAGGCAGCAGGAGGGTCAGAGAAAGAATGAAAGAACTCAACAAGCTGCAAAGGACTAGTTCCGAAGGCAAACACTTCAGACAGAGCAATTAAAACTTAGGGTAAAACTGAAGGAGTAAGGCCAGGACCTCCGGTGGTGGGAGGGATAGCATGCACAAGTACAGGGGAGCCTCAGACTGCGATGAGCCTCTTACTGAGGCGCTAGTCACATGGCTACATGCTTATTTTTGTTTGTTTATTCATTATTTATTTAGACATAGGGTCTCCTATAGCCCAAGAGATATTAAACTCCTCATCCTCCTGCCTCTGCCTTCAAATGCTGGGATTATAGGTGTAAGCTATCACGTCTGGTACTATACATCGCTTAAACCTAGAAAAAAACAAACAAAAACCAACCTCCTAAAAAAAAATGGCATTTTCTCTCTGTGTTAAGGACAAGGTCACCCAGCTTCTCCACACGGCACTGAGAAAGCTCAAAAGCCTGTTTTTGTTGACTTTTCCTATTTTCTGAGGACTAGAACTTTTCTGAGGACCAGGTGTGCTGGGGTTTGCTTTCTGTCTTTGGAAGGGAAAGCTATTTCTAAGGCAAGGGATAAAAGGAGACATGATGTGAGAATTAAAATACCTCTGTCCTACTTGTGCTTTAAGGCAGAGGTCAGCCAATTACACCACACGGCCGTCCAGCCCACCTCCAGGCTAGGGAGATGGTGCGGCTGGGTGGCAGCCACGCTCTCGTTTGCATGGTCCATGGGTTTACATGACAGTGCTGCATTGAGGGAGATGAGGGGTTGTAACATACCGGACAAAAGCTTAAACCAGCATGGCCTCCCCCCAGAATTTCTCACAGGCCCCTCATCTACAGGAGCAGAACCATTAAGCAGCACCCTGCCTTTGCTCTGGTGCTCGCTGACTTTTCCTCCCCAACAAGAGCCCTCAGAAGGAGGACAGCTGTGTGCCACTCCCTGAGCTCCAGGCACGATTCCACTGTTGCTTTGATACATGGTCATCAGTCACTCACAACTGAATCTCACCAAATCACATCGTTCGGCCAAGTAGAGATTAGTGTTTATGGAAAGGCCTAGAAGTAGTGACAAGGTGTGCCAGGAGTTGCCATGGGACCACTGTTTAGTGAATCCATGTAGTCTGGGTTGATGAGGCCCTTGTCAAGAAGCCCAGGTTAGACCTGTCTTATCCACCAGTATTCTATGGGGAAGTTGCCCTGGTCCAGTCACAACCTCAACCAGCAAGCTGTAAAATGGCCTCAGAATTCACTCTGGGGTAGGGAATGGCGGGCTGAAAACAGGACAGTAACTAGCATGCATGAAGTGGGCAAGAAGGGAAGGGGAGCCTGCATCTGGGACGAGTCGCCCTTTATCTTTACCGTAGTGTCCTATATTTTGCCAATCTACTGCTCTGCTCTGCAGCGATCCTGCCAAAGGAAAGAGGGTTTGAGAATCAAGAAAGGACAGAGAGAGAGAAACAAGTGAGGACACATGGTAAACCCGACCACAGCTCCTGTCAAGGCTGGTCCTCTTCCCAGGCAGCACAGGCTGTGAGACTTGTGAAGGGGACTGAGGGGTGGGGGAGTCATGACTCTTTCCAGCAAGTGCATAAGAGTCGGGTTCACAGCAGGAAGGCTTGCTGCATGGACTCTATAGGGAATGGCTTCCTCACACTGCTCTCCCCATGACTTTGCTGGTCTTGTGGACAATTTCCAGAGAAGAAAAAGTTAGCAAAGCCCAGCTTTCTGCTTCTTGGGACCCAGACTGGTTGCTGCAAGGGAACAGTGTTCTGCTGGGGAAAAACCACCAAGCCCTGGCCTTTTCTAGATGCAACGCACAGTGGCAGGAGTGAAGCAGCTCTGACGGGCCTGAGACTGGCACAGGAATTCAGGAATGTTTGCACAGGAGCTCACAGTGAGGCACTCCAAAGCCCACAACGAGAACCCCCACCCTGGCCAGTCATCAGTGGTCTCCTTGATAACACCCTTTTGGATCAAACAGATCTAACTGGCAGCGTGTTTAAGGGCATGCTACTGAGTTCCATTCTGCCAGCCTAAGTCCCAGAGGGGAGAAAGCAGGGTAAGTCAGAAAATGATTTCTTTCAAAGGTGAAAGCAATTCTGACCTTTTCTTATTGGCCTTTGCGTGGCTGAAATCAGTCGGGTTCTAATAAAGTCAAATCAATGAGAAACACCTATGTGACATTTAAATTTGCCTCCAATTCTGTTCTGAAAGTCAAGCTGCCACCACATCAGGGTCTGAACATTTGTTTGCCTCTCAGGCTGTCTGGCTCCTGGGTGGCAGTGTGGGCCTTTGAGTGGCTGCTGCTGCGGGGAGCTGCTGCCAAGCTTACACAACTGCCGTGGGGCAGAACACAAACCTATGGGTAGGAGGAAGGGCTCTGGCACCATCCAGAGCCCCAGAGGTGCCACGGTGGGGGCATAGGAGGAGGAGGAGGGCAGGGCAAGAGGGCTTTCCACCACGTATCTAACACACTTTAGTCAACATAATGCAGTTCTTCCCCCTTTCCTAATGTGGAGGACACTGTGACTTTAACATCTACAACTAGTCACTAAGGTTACTTTCCTCTTTAAAAGATCTGCTTATGGCTTCTCTAACAGGCTGGATGGCTATCATTCAGCCACATAGCTTTATGGTCTCAGAGCTAGGCTGGCAGTGCCCACACAGACATCTCTTATCCCACCCTGGAGCTTGGTCCATCCCCAGCCTCACCTCTTGACTGCCTGCTGGGCCAACATTCGATTGCCAGCCAGAAATGTCACAGTGCCCAGGACAGCCAGGTACTTCAGGGTCTGGAACATGTTGAGCTGAGTCCAGTACACATACATGAGCCCCAGCATCGCTACAAGAAGTGTCATGACATCCAATTAGACAAAGCAGTGACAATGGGAGGAGAGGAAGGAGCAGGGCCTGTGTGTCAGAGAGGTCAGTTTTTCTAGGCCGCTTTTATCTCAACTGCAGAAAGTAGATGACTCAATAGATCTGCTCTTCAGCCTTGTTTACCAGGAAAACTAGAGTGAAAATCTGACTGAAGTACTACCGCTCTCCCATCTGCAGGCCTGTCCCTGTCTACTCTCTGCTTCCTTCATGCAGGGCTATGTCTTTATAAAATGTGAGGTAATTTTATGCCATGAGTCATTTCCTTTTCATTAGAACCATACCAAGAATGATTTGCCACTGTGGCTAGGCTGTGAGCAGGGAGGCCTGGGAAGGCTCAGTGGAAAGGGCTCAGTAAGACCCAGACACTGAGAGTCCTGGGTTTTGTACAAGCTCCATCCTTACCAGCTTGCAGTTTCTCGAAGACCAAATCCTCTTACCATCAAATGGATCATAGTTCCAGCCCCAGTCACCTCCATCAGGGTAAATAATGAGAATCAAATGAGGAAACACATACAAAAGCACCCTGGCACACAAGTCAGGGTTCTAAATCCATTTCTCTTCAGGCCTTGCTCCTAGCCTGACCCAGGAAAGCTGTCACTCAAGTCCAGTAACTAAGTGGGGGAGAAAGGTCATTGTGCCAGTTCTGCCCAGGATGACAGACACAGGGGTGCTTAAGCATTTTTGAGGTCATGGACCACTGTGAGAATCTGATCAAAGTTACAGACTCCCTTTCCTCAGAAAAATACAGATGCACATTTGCCTGGAATGTCAAGAGGTCCTATGGACTCCTGGAGTAGCCATGTATTGTGGATGCAGAGATAGTGACTCCTTGGAGAGGCAAAGGAATTAAAATACTGAACTTTCCAGTGAGATGTAAAGGCTTGGAAACGCTTAACAATCTGGGAACTTACTGCCCTGTTATGTTACGGTTGTTTAGAGTCTGCATCCTCCAAAGAACAATGGAGGACAGTATGTCTGATGGAGGAAGGGATTATTTTCTATTACTGTCCAGAGAGAGCCGCCAACAAATGTGAGGATCGATGTGGTGGGGAAAGATAACCTTTGGAAACTGTATTAAATGCTCTTCATCCAGGAAGATGGCTCAGTGTAAAGACACGCTAAGTGAGTAATCTCTGGAAATGAACAGGGCTATTAAATGAGGGTAAATGGTTTGCCACAGCCCCTCCAGTACAATGAGGCCCAACAGAGTGGCAGCTGTTCTCAGCTGATGGGCCAAACAGGTTTATCATCATCATATTAACTGTCCTAAAAGGCCAGGAGGAAGAGGGAAATGTTATGCTATTAAGCCATTATAGTTAATAGGTTGTGGACGTACTTAACAGAGCTTTTTTGTGGGCAGGCAAAATGTCAGAGGAGGTTAAATGGAATTAGCAGCCTGGGGCACTTACCAGCATGTCCCAGGTGAAAGATAATCGTGCTAGGAGCAAAAGTGAAGTTGGAGATATTGGCACCAATCCGGATCCACTGAATGATGGAGAAATAAATGAAGATTAGACTGTGAAAGAGTTCTATTACAACATGAAATAGTTCTATACTGTGCCAGCATTGATCCAATGGTGAACACCAGATCTTCAAAGTTCACACACACTAGAAAGACAGGGATTTTCCCAGACGACAAGCACCCTATTCTGAGTCCTCAAGAACTGTCCCTTCTTCCTTCTGAAAGGCAGCAGAGGAGCTGCTCTCAACTGGGCTTGGGTAACTCAAACCTGAGCATCATTTTCCACAATGGCAAACTCTTCTATTTTAAAAAAGGCAAGACCATGGAGCCCAAAGGTCAGAAGCTACATTAATGAGGATGTGACTGACACTTCCACTAAGTTCTGCAGCCTGGTACCATGAGCTACAGGCAGCAGGAACATGCTCTCATGTTGGACTCTGTGCCTTCTGAAACTCTCTCACCCCAATACAAGAACACCCCCTCCCCAGGTCTGTTTATGAAAGCTTGTGGTATGCTTTCTAGATTTAATCACTCCTCTTTGTTGAAAAATCAACCAGTTAATTTAAAACATAGGTAACCTGCCAAAAATAATATCTAAAATTTTGTTTTTTGTTTGGCAAAATTCTCTGAACTTTGAGGTTATGTACCTATGTTTATGATTTTCAGAGAAAGAAAGGAAAAATTTAAATTGGTTAAAATACATAAAGTCTGGTGTGATGGTGCATGTATTTAATCCCAGCACTCTGGAGGCAGAGACAGGTGATCTCTGTGAGTTCAAGGCCAGCCTGGTCTACACAGCCAGTTCCAAGACAGTCTTTAAAAAAAAAAAAAGTGTACCAGATGTAGTGGTGCGCACCTTTAATCCCAGCACTAGAGAGACAGAGGCAGAGGGATCTCTGAGTTACAGGTCAGCTTGGTCTATAGATCAAGTTCCAGGACAGGCAGGGCTATACAGAGAAACCTTGTCTCAAAAAAAAAAACCAAACCAAACATACATGTATGTATATGTGTATATGTGTATGTATATACACAACACACACACACACACAAATAAACATTACTATTAAAATTAGGAATTTCCTTCCTTTACAGCCTCCAAGTCTCCTCCTCAGAGGTGACTAACATTAATACAGTTTTAAAAACTTTTCCACACAAGGATTATACTAAACGTACTCACCTACCTCCTTGCCCGCCTCTTTCTGTAACACCTGCTGGCATCAGTGTACAGATCTGTCATTCTGCTAACTGGCACACGGTTCCATTGTGTGGGCAGACTAATTAACACTGCTTCTAAGTGGACTTTCAGTTCATTCCGGTTTCATACTCCCAGGAGATCTGGAATGCATAGCTTGTTCTCCATTCTTAAAGCTATCAACACTGGCCTCGATTTTTCCTTTTCTCCACACTTGATCTCATCTGAACACTCCCCCAGAGGACCTCAGACTGTACACTTCTGTCACTGTCAGAAGCTGCTGGAATTTTCTCAGGCTCCCTTCTTAATGGATGGGTTGATTTGGCTTCCCCCCACCCCCACAGTGGGGAATTCTGGTTATTCTAAAACTTTCTGACTATTAGTTCAAGTCACAGCTGCTGGACCCCTCCAGAGCTGTACTCAGGCCAGAGCACAAAGACTCTTTTGGAATGGCTCCATCTGTCTTCCTAGAGCCAGACACTCTGCCCATGCTAATCACAGTGACTCACCAGCGCAAAGAGCAGGAGCAAGGGCGAGAGAATGAGGGCTGTGAACGTGTTGGACACCACCGTGGGGGGCCTCTTCTCAGGCTCTCGGAACAGGTGCTGCCAAGAGAAGACACACCAGCAGGTTTCAGAATGTGCGCTTCTCAGCAGGGGCTGCCTGTGTGCCAGAGACCAAATGCCAAACCACTGTGGAGAGGAGATGTCTCCTAGAGGTTAAGCCTTTGGCTAGTCTCTCTTCCTAGGGCACTATTTTGGTTCCAGACAGTATATGGCCAGCCTTTCTACCTCAAAGAATCACTGCCATTTAGAGGCTGGAGAATGCAGACCACCAAGGGCCACCTGGCTTGTGTCAAAAAGGAGGCTCAGGCCTAGGGATGGTTTGGATGTTATACCCAAGGACTCTGGACTTCAAAACACTTCTGGGTTCCTAGGTTACGGTACTTGGTCAACTAACAGTAACTCCACTCCCACTTTAAAATTTAACAGACAGTCCGCCCTTACCTCACTCTTTTATTCCCAGCCATGGTTCTACAGATGGAATGAACAGACCTCCCTCATCAGCTCTGCTTAACGTCTAGAGTTAAACCAGAAAGCTGGCTAGCACACCTCTGAGACTCGTTTCATCTTTTCCTGAGCAATCAGTGAACTCTGAGCAGCTCACCTCAACAGCATGAGCTACCAAAGTAGCAATGATCTACTTAGGTCCAAACAGATGTTTGGCCATGAGACTAATGGCATGTTACTCTTTGCCTCAGTTTCTAGGTAAAGAGATGGGAGTAGGGAGAGCCACAATCACTCTAGTAGGCTTGTAAAAGATCCTGTGAGGAATAAGTGGTCTTAACACTGTGTACTCCTATCCTTTCAAGTATCTGTCCTTCTGTATAGAAAACTATGGCCTCTTTTCCACTTGCCAATGACCAGCCAACACAGCTCTGTGAGAAGGCAGCTCTGCTTGAAGCTCCAGTCCCTAAATTTTCACCTTGGCTCCTCTCTTGCTGACACTGCTCTTAAGGGATTGCCAATGCTGCCTATAGTGGCTGCTGCCACCTGCTCCACCCACGAGATCACCCAGCCTCCTTCATTGTCAGCCAATATTGCTTTGTGACTGTATTTTGCATTCCTAAACAATACCATGGACCATGACAAAGATTTAGAATGAACCTTTCTATCCCTCCCTTGGGCGCCTGTCCTTTATTTTACTGGTCAGAACTTATGATCCTCCTGCTTCCGCCCCGCTGATGCTGGGATTACGGGTCTGGGCCACCACACCTGGCTATCGTCCATTATTCTGGCAGTGCAATGAGAGAGGAGCCTGTGTTTTCACACTTTACATCCACTCTCAAGTGGGCCCTATGCTGCTACTATGACTGAATCTCACAACTGCAGAGCGGTCTACCAAGGGACCCACCTCACGTCCTTGACAACTGTGTGTTTATTCTATGAGGGTTTCAGAGATACTTCAGAGATTCAGCTGAAAGAGGGGACCGCTAACTTGCCCCACCCACTTTCCAGAGAGGTCGAGTTCACACCATAAAGCACCATGCAAACAGGTCAAAGGGCCAGAGCCACAGCCCAGAAGTTCGCTGCTCTCTCCCTGGCTCCACCTCAACTCTGGGCTGAGTGGACAACATCTTTGGAATATACCTGAATTTCCTGCTTTGGGGTAAAAAGGTTCTGGGACAGGACGGTGGAGGGAGCTTCTTCTTCAGGGAACTTGATAACCACATCAGCCTGAAAAACAAGAATAGTTTTTAGAGGCACAGCGTGAGAAGAGGGCGAAAGCCATGATTGAAAATGCTCTCCGCGGTCCAGCCACTTCTCATCCATTAGCTGACAATCAGAGGCAGTGAAAATCTCAAGAACAAACCTAGCATTTGCCCAAAGTGCCTTTTAGAGCAAGGATTCCAATTTCCCAGGACTATAGTGGGAAAGCCCACAGAGCTGCTTAATACGAAAACCCCAGCAGGTGTACCGGTGGCTACAGCTATAATCAGAAATAGCCAAGTGTCCCGGGAAGTGTGATTTAAGCACATAAAAAACGAAAATGCATTTTCATACAAAAGTTTCTTCAAGTCCTGGAGAAGAAAGAAATCTTGAAAATAGCAGGAAAAAAGGCGCTGCCCCTTCATCAAGCTTGAAGACCAGCCTATCTGACTGCTATATCTGCCGTCTGCCATTTTCCCATCCCATCACTTCCTGCTCCTCCACCAGACTCAAGACTCAGAAAAACAGAAGTCTTCATCATCTCCCTGAGAGTACACCAAGTTTCTCTGGAAGCTGCTCCTCAACATGTGCTCCCAGATGCTATTCCAGGAAGCCCTGTGATGCCTCAATTCCTTGCTCCAAAGCTGTCTTACAATATGTTTCTGTCATCAGAACTATCAAAACAGCAAGGCCTGTAAGGGCAGAGCTATGTAACCTGTAATATAATCTGTAACTACTGGACATTATTTATTAGCATTCTGCTCATCTACAATTCACCACTCACTGCCCTCTTCTTCCCCAGGCTATAACAGATCTCAAAGGCCAAGACCATATTTCTTCATTTATGTATCCTCCACAGTGCCTTGATGTAATAAGAAAACCTCTTTCCAATAGAATATTATAGAAGTTCATGGAACGTGTATATTTCATTCATTTGATCAATATTTATTAAGCATGCACTAGATGCTAAGCCACAGTGTATGACCCTCTGTACAGCAGAACACAGGGCCTTACTTCCACACCTATCACACACATACCACGTTCCAGAGGATTGGGTTCTTCAAAGTGGCATCTCCGATGATTAAGTAGAGTGTGTAAGTGCCAGAGGCAGAGTCAAACTCAATCTTTCTTTCAGAGGTGTCCAGCTCAAACTTATACACATTCTTGTTATCCGGCTCCGCAACAAACACCACTTCCTGGCCAGTCTTCTGGTTATGAAGTCGAACAAATGTCTAGAGAGAAGAAAACCACCTTCCATCTGACCATCTCAGAACTCCCTGTGGGCCCAACACTGAATCAACCAGGAACAGAGTGCTACTCTTTTGTCATGGTGAGA
>CABHPH010141301.1:22587-33106 GCA_902168325.1 Peromyscus nudipes | reverse complement strand
ACTTCTTCAGCAGAGGGTAAAGAGAAGGCAGATGAGGCGGCACAGCAAGAGGCTCACTTTAATTTCCTAGTGTTTCCAGTTCGAGATGCAGCAGTGGACGCTCTGCTGTCGATAATGAGGCAGAGTTCTACTGGAACAGAGCAGCCTGGCGTCACAGAGCCTGGCCCTGAAGACAGTGACAAGGCTCCATTACTTAGGAGCTGAGGAAATTACTTAACCTTCTTGTGCCCTGACTTCTCTATCTTTAAGGCAAAAACATCAACTTGTTGGGGTGCATTTGTGTGAAAAAGATTTGTAATAATGTATGCAAAGCATGTGGTGCCGTGCCTGGGGAGTAAGAGTCACCCAACAACCAAGCAACTGTGGCTACCTAGCCTTAGTCTGGGTTTCATCAGTTATGGTACAAGAAACTAAGGTCTTGTGCTAACATGTGTTAGAATTGCCACAAAATTTAATATCCACGCAAGGCTTTCCTTTCAAGGGCTTCAAGACAAAGAACGCAACAAGACAAGTGGTTGGCTACAATTTACAGTTTTAAGGCAAGAGCGTTAAACGAGTTGTCATAGTGACACAGTGAGCCCTGGACCTAGGCACACAGCAGAAATCTCAGCTGTGATTCCACATGTCAGATT
Source organism: Peromyscus nudipes (assembly GCA_902168325.1). Classification (NCBI taxonomy): domain Eukaryota; kingdom Metazoa; phylum Chordata; class Mammalia; order Rodentia; family Cricetidae; genus Peromyscus; species Peromyscus nudipes. Next base: position 32,474 of record CABHPH010141301.1, on the reverse strand, counting down.
ATTGAAGGAAGGGGAGGCCACAGTGCAGAGCATCCTGACTACAGCAGCCAGCCTTGTCCAGTGAGGGCAGAGGATGCCTGCCTTCCACCATATTGCCACACTCATCTTCAAGATGTCAAATCTATGGGAGCGGCCACTGAATCACAGACCCGGAAAGAACCTGGGAAAATCCAGACACAGCCTCATTTTCATACATTTTCTTACCCTACCCCTAGCCCTCCCAATTTAGTCTTCCGATTTCTCTTCATTTTCTTCCTGGTGCTATGTGGTTGGCAAATGTCCTTCTAGGAGAAAACTAGGAAATGCTGACAGGTTGAAGTTCTTTGCTTTTTTCTTTTTTGGTTTTTCAAGACAGGGTTTCTCTGTGTAGCCCTGGCTATCCTGGAACTTGCTAAGTAAATCAGGCTAGCCTAGAACTCAGAGATCAGCCTGTCTCTGCCCCTCAAGCCCGGAGATTAAAGGTGTGAACCACCACTACTCAGCAGGAGAGGCTAAAGTTCTTGAAAGTCAGTATGGGCACAGGCCCTGGCTAAGCTGCCTGGGGTTTGGGGGTGAAGAAGGGGAGAAACAACAGCCAGGACTGTGGCCCTAGGGCACAGGTATAGCACCTACAGCCACAAGAAACAGGGTCTGCAGGTAAACCCACTTTGGTGGTCCACCAGTTCTTGCTAACCTATCAGTGCAGTGCACCAAACAAAGCCCATTTTGACCATGTTTTTCAGCACTCAAAATATTTACCTAAATTCCCTCTTCACAATACCTAACCATGTACGTGACAGAGTCAAGAACAGCTCTTGCGGACTGAGAGGGACAAGAGAGATGAGAAGCTGGGGAGGACAAGGGGATTCCTGGGGAAATGGTTTAAAAATCTTTTAAGCGCCTTTAAAAAAATCTTTGTTATATGTGAGAGAGAATGATATATGCATGGGAATGCATGGCACCATGTGTTTGGAGGTCAGAGGTCACCTTTGTGCAGTTGTTTTTCTTCCAGATTTACATGAGTTCTGGGATGGACCTCAACTTGACAGGTTTATATAGCAAGAGGCTCTACTCACCGAGCCATCTCGCTGTCCCTCCTCTAAGTTCTGAGTTTAAATCCTAAGCACTGTGAAATTTTTTACACTAAAAACACACTTTTTTGGTTTTGGTTTTTCAAAGTAAGTTTTGGTTTTTCTCTGTGTAGCTCTGGCTGTTTAAGAACTCACAGAGATCCACCTGCTTCTGCCTCCCAAGTGCTGGGATTAAAGGCGTGTGCTACTACTACCCGGCTAAAAGTACATGGTCTTTAACAAGGCTTCGTACACCGTAGGGGAAGAACAACCTCCACCACCACATGGATGCAGCCGGGCTGAACAGAATATGGGAGAAAAGCCAATATTTACCAACGGGAAGATGGGGTTGGAAAGATGGGTAAAGCGTTGATGCAAAAGCAAGGGGACTGGAATTCAGATCCCTGGAACCCTTGGGAAAGCCAGATGGGCATGACAATCTACCTGTAATCCTAGCAGGAAATTCCTAGAGTGAGCCAGCTAGGCAAAGCAGCTGAAGCAGCGAGCTCCAGGTTTGGTGGGAGACCCTGCCTCAATATATCAAGTGGAGAGTAATAAAGGAAGACACTCAACATGTACCTGCACACACATGTGAGCACATATACACACACCCACACATCCATGCATACATAGAAGAGGGGAAGTGGAATGACCAAGTTCCGGGATTACAAATAAAATTATAAGTACTTAAACAATACGAAGGGATGGCTCAATGGTTACACCCACATGGGGGCTTACATTGGTCTGTAGTCACTGTTTCAGGCAATCTGATGCTCTCTTCTAGCCTCCACAGGCACCAGGCACATGTGGTGTACATACATACATGAAGGCAAAATACTTATACATATAAAACTTAAAAAAAAATTAAAATATATAATGCATTCTGTTTTTATAATGTAAAATAGGCATAAATTTGAAAAGGTATTTTCAGAGTCCCACAATAAAAAATTTACTTTGGCAAGAACAAAAAAAAGTTTTGTTTTTTTTCTTTTTTGACTAAGTTTTCCATTTTTTCAAAATTGTTTCAAGCCAGACAGTGGTGACATATGTGTTTGATCCCAACATTTGGGAAACAAAGGCAGGCAGATGTCAGTTCCATGACAGCCAGGGATATACAGAGAAATCCTGTCTTGGAAGCAAACAAAACACCCCCCGCTCAAAAAAACAAAATTGTTCCAAAGTATTACTTTTTTAAAAAATTAAAACCCTCTCAAGTGTTAATCTGCCTTAAATACATCTTGTAAATAATACTTTTTAAATTTTATTTCATTTTCTGTATTTAAGTGTTTTGCCCGTGACTAAGAAAGCAAACCACCTGAGTGCCTGTAGCTGTGGAGACTTGAAGGGGGTGCTGGAGCTTCTGGAACTGGAGTTACAGACAGTTTAACAGTCATGTGTGTAAGTGCAAGGAGCTAGACCCCGCTTCTCTCTCCAGCTCTCCACCCCCACTCTTTTGGGACTGTAGGGAAGTGCTCTATCACTAAGCTCAATCCTGGCGCTTTTCTGCCTTTATTTTAAAACTGTCTCACGAATCTGCTCACTTGATGGCCTAGGAAAGCCTTGAACTTATCCTCCTGCCTCAGCTAACCCAAGCTGCTAGTAATGATTATAGGTCTGAGCCGCTGAATTCGGCTAATCTTTCTTTCTTTCTTTTTTTTTTTAAAGGCATGTTTACTTTAGTTAATGGGTCACAATCACTACAAAGGGAGTTGTGTGTCACATGAGAAAAGCTGAGAGATTGTCAGGGTGCAGTCAGGCTCTGAAAGCAGGAATGTGGTTAGCATCTGTGTCAGAGTATCACTGTTCTGGTGACATTTGATTTCTGGACAGAAGAACAGCAGGGGCCTCTTCCTGACCTGGTGAGGGGTGAGCTCTGCACCAGTGTTCACATCTACCAACTGGAAGAACAGGGCGAAGTTCTGATGGCTGTCCGCGATGAAGGTACCCTTGGCTTTGGCTGGGTAGGTCACCCTGAAAGAGATATTATATAGTCAGACTTCTGATAGGGTCTCCCTGTCTAAGTACAAGCATTTATTGTCCAACTGTCCCTGTCCCATTTTACCACTTCCATGGAATGTACAGAAATATCTGTGGCCTAGAGACAAAGTCGATCAATAAAGCCGGACTGAAGAGGTGTTTTCTTATCTTTTCTTTTTTTATGGTGCTGGAGCTAGAACTCACAAGGTAGACCAGAAAGCTAGACCAGACCACTAAACTATAATCTCAGCTTCAGGCCAGGACTGAGAAAAGCAGAGAAAACTTTAATCAGGGTCTGGGGAAAATGCTCTGTGAGAATGTGTACCTCCAGGCCTTCACTTCAACGATCCATGCTCTTAACTGGCCCAGGTGCAGGAGCCTATGTGCACCGCTGCAGGGCTGGCAGGATGCAGAGGGACAGCCATGGATCGATGCCAGCAGCAGTGAGGTTCGTAGATGAGCAGGGCAGGGGTGTGAGCAAAGGAAAGAAGGGAATGTTGAGCTCTCTCTATTTTATGCTTTGTTTCCTGGGCTGTTTCAATTTATTTTTCTGCCATGAAATTGGGTTTTAAAAAGTCATTTTCTCGAAAGGTAGACTTACTCGATGAGGAAAGCTGTTTTTTCCATAGCTATCTCCTGGGACTGAAGAGAAAGACAGCCAAGGGATCAACAAGCCAAACGGGTTCAGAGCTCACACCTGGCTTTGTTTTATACTCTCGGTTTATATTTACTCATCAAAACCAACTCTACAGAGAATTAACTTTGCAAACCACCCTTACAGACATTATTTTAGTGCATTCTCAAATAGTGCTCGTATCTCCACTGTCACTATGGCAACAACCAAGTCGGACAGAAAGTCCAGCTCTACATGACTTACAAGGAGTGAGTCTGGCTTAAAGCATTTCCTGCCTTCAAAACAGCTTCAGGGTTCATCTCTCTGCCTCTATAGCCACCCCATGGAAGTGAAGCTGAGATGTGAACCACATCTGAGATATAGACAAGCTCCTCCCCATTCCTTCCCCCAAATCGGGATCTGGTGATGCCGACAAATGGTCTTCAGCAGGCATCCTGGCCAGCTCTGATCAAATGTTAACGGCTAGAGTACCCTTCAGCACCATGCCTACTAAAAGCTGGTCACATACACAGAGAGAAAGAGATTAACATGGCCCTTGTGCAAAGACGACATGACACACATGCCTGGGCTAAAAACATCAATGGTTACCTAGGAGGCTACGTGAAAAAACAAAAACCAAAAGAAACAAAGGACCCTGAGGCTGTGCCTTGGTTCAACAGGGATAAGCACTGTGGCCCATTAGTGGTGCTTTCTGTGGGTACCGAAGGGAAACGGGAGTCTCAGAGCAAGGTCTAAGGCTTTCCAAGGTCTAAACTTTTCCAAGTTTTTTCCATTGGCCACAATTTCCATGAGGCCATACCAAGAGCTAATTCAGGAATCTGATGATAGGATGGCAGTAAAATACAAATGAATCCACTGTTTCCTTTTTTGAGACTGACTCCTTAGTAGAAACAAATGTTATTTGAACTAAATAATGTAAATGACAAAGTGGACTCCAGATTTAGAGTCTGAGGTAACAAGAGCTGGCTCATGAACTAAACACTAGTACAAACAATTTCCAAGTCTGCTTACATGTCCACCAGAATAGAGCAATACCACTGGAATTGCAGTCTCTTGAATTTAGGATAGGGTGGGGTCACTGCCACCAAGGAAATGCTGCCTGGGGGGCACAGGGCCTAGTTTTGTTCTTTCCAGCTCTGAATCCTGGGGCTCCCCAGTGCCTAGGTGGCATCCCACTTACCGGGTAGTTTTGGGTGCAATGCTCTGATCCTTATCCACAGTGGAAAGGTCAACATTTGTGATGCCAACTTCAGTGGAAATCTTGACTCTAAGCTACAGCAAAACATAGAAGACATCAAGTCAATTGGTGGGTATGAGAGGAGCTACCACGTACATCCAAAGTCTGTGTGTGTGGGTGTGGGTGGGTGTGTGGGTGCATGCATGTGCGTGTGCTGGAATCCAGGATCTCCTGCATTGGTAGGTAAGGACCACCACTGAGTTATATCCACAGACCAACATTTTCTTCTTCCTTTCTTTCTTTTTAAGACAGTCTCATGCGGCCCAGGCTAGCCTTGAACTGTGTAGCCAAGGATGACCTTGCACTTGTGACCTTTTTGCTTCCACCTCCTAAATGCCTGAAGTAGAAGGGTACGCCACGACATTTGGTTTAATGTGGACTGAGGCTAGGGTTTTCTGCAAAAATGGCAAGTGCTCTCCCAGCTGAGCTATACCGCTACCTTAAAAGTGAATAAAGGCAGGAACAGAATTCTAGGAAAAAAGTCTTCAAGACCATAGTAAAAGCAACCTACCAGGCCAGATGGCATTTCTCACCACTCCCATCCTGAGCCCTAAGGTGAGACCTTAGCTACTGTGCCTACCTCACTTCTCTGGCTTTGGTATATATTTTAAAAGGAGTAAAAAGGGAGTAAGGATTTAAAAAAAAAATCTTTTAAAATGTGTCCTTTAAAATAAATAAGGGACTGGGTGGCGGCACACGCCTTTAATCCCAGCACTGGGAGGCAAAGGCAGGCGGATCTCTGTGAGTTCAAGGCCAGCCTAGTCTATACAGTTCCAGGATAGCCAGGGGTACATGGAGAAACCCTATCATGGAAAAAACCAAATAAATTAATTAATAAGGGAGAATTCCTTATACAGTAATGTTTAAATAATTCATGCCAGTAAGTACCACCAACAGCAAAGATTTAGTATTTACTCAGCGAAAGGCACTGGCTTTGCAAAGCCACGTCAATTAATCTGCACTGTTAACAGGGAGGGAGTGCTGCTTCAGATGAGGAAACCATCATGCTCAGGTACTCAAAATCCACACGCTGAGCTTCCTCACCATTGGCCTCTGGCCTCCTGTCAATACTTCATCTGTGCCACGGAGTAGCCCTTTCCACAAAGATAGCAGAGGCCATGGTCGCTCTCCATACTGTCCATCAAGCAGTCCCCATTCTCTACTGAACATGTGTCAGCACTCTATTGCTTCTGTCACCTTGGAGTCTCAGAGGGCACATGGTTTACCCTGACCAATGAAATGTGAGCAGAAGTGGACTGCATTGTCTCTTTGTGGAAGCCTTAAGAATCATGGACACAGACAATGTCCAGACACAGGCTTGCTCCTTTAGGCAAGCCTCCTGAGTAAGGATGAAATGAAGCAGGGTGTCCAACTAACTCACTAAAGACACCTGTCATAGGCAAAAAAGAAACCTTGGTTGTTTTAAGTCAGAGAGATCTGGAGTCTGTTCTAAGTGTAAGCCAGACCATACATACTGGCTCTTCCTTTATAAACATTTCCAAAAAGAGGAGCTAGCTAATGCCAGGAAATAAGAAAATTTAAAATTAGGTCAAAATAAATGTAAATATCCAAGAGAGAGAGAAAACACGTTAAAAAGTCTATTCACTGGAGATATTCCAGTTAAAAATCTAAGTCTGAATGTGTAAAATATGCAAACCCAAAGCACATTTATGTGCAAACGTATCTGTGAGCCTTCCAAACATGATAGGCTTTGAGTGTAACTCAGAGAAATCCTAGGCAAATCCAACGGTTTCATCTAAGTGTCAGGATCAAGCAATAGAGAGTGGTCTGTGCAAATAATGAAAGGAGAACCTTAACATTTTCCAAGATGCCACATCAAGGTATGACAGCAGCAAATCAAAGCCAAAAAAGGAAAAATCAAAGTAATCCTTCTTAGTAGTCTTCTCTCCTGCTTCAATAAAAACTGTTGTGTGACAGCAGCCTCAATTATCTGGCTGAATAGAGTCTTCTGTTTTCTTAAGAAAACTTCTGAATGTGAAAGATTTATCAGAAGCTGTGGGACATTACCTCTTCTTGTGCATACACAGCCATTTACTGGCTGAACTGTATTTGGCATCACAGCCTGGCAATGAGCTAGGCTGGGTAGTTATGGCAGCAGAGGAAGGAGATGCAGGCCATCAGCTGGAACAGGCAAGCCATGGAAAGAACCAAAAGCCTCCACATCCCTCACCACTCACGGGGTTCAGAACTAGAGCAAGCTTGCCTATATGCAGTCAGGCCCAGAGAAGTTCTTGGCAATTTCTTCAAAACAGGGTTTCTCGGTGTAATAGCCCTGGCTGTCTGGGAACTCACTCTGTAGACCAGGCTGACCTCCAACTCTGAGATCTGCCTGCCTCTGCTTCCCGAGTGCTGGGATTAAAGGCATATGCCACCATCTCATGGCAAATAATATACCTCTTTTTATCAAATGATCCCTCCGCTGCCCATAAAAAAGAACATGTTTAGTTGTTCCCCACCTCAACTATTACTTTTTAAAAAAGAGTTATTTTGCCAGGTGGTGAGTTTGAGGACAGCCTAATCTACAGAGTGAGTTCCAGGACAGCCAGGGATACATAGAGAAACCCTGTTTCAAACAAAAACAAAAACAAAAACTAAGCAACCAAATAAAAAGATTTATTTTTATCATTTTAAATTATGTGTATGTGTCTGAATGTGGGTGTGTATACATGAGTACAGGTGTCTGTGGAGGACAGAGACATCAGATTCCCTGGAGCTGGAGTTACAGGCAGCTGTGAAATGTCTGATGTGGGTGCTGGGAACTGAACTCAGGTCTTCTGGAAGAGAAGCAGGTACTCTTAACCACTGAGCCATTTCTCCAGCTTCATCTTTTACTTTTTCTTAGCATCCAAGAAACTATTAGTGATAGTTTTCTTAAGAAGGACTGAATTGAGAGAATAGGGAAGGGGGTAAGACTCATTCATTATAATTTTTCTGTACTTCCAAAACAAGCACATATTTCACATGTATATTTAACTCCTGTGTTTAAAATACTAGGATAATGTGGACAATGTGAGTCATATACAGTCTTTTTGTTTGTTTTGTTTTTCCAACACAGGGTTTCTCTGTGTAGCCCTGGTTGTCCTGAACTCACTCTGTAGACCAGGCTGTCCTTGAACTCAGAGATCCACCTGCCTCTGCCTCCTGAGTGATGGATTAAAAGCATGCACCACCACCGTCCAGCTCTATATACATTATTTTTAAATTTAAAATAAAAAAATTTCCCAAAATTTTGATCATATTTTTTCCCTTCTCCCAACTCTTCCCAGATCCTCTCCACCTCCCTACCCACCCAACTTCTTGTTGTTTCTCTCTCTCAAAACAAGCAGAAACAGAAACAAAACAAAAAGACATGAAAATGGGAGGGGGACTTGTAGGGAGGAGTTGACAAGGATGGGAGGGAACTAAGAGGGTGGGGGTAAATGTAATAAGAATGCATTATATACATATATGAAATTGTCAAAGGGTAAATTTAAAAATAAAGCATCACCCAATAAATATATTCAAAACAATTATTTTACTCTCAGCAGACGAAGACAGATAAATGGATGTTTAAGGATCATACAAGGCTCTTCAGAGTATCCAGAACATAGCAATAAGGAAGTCACCACATTTCTTAACCATGAGTAGTAACATAGCCATCAACGCCTGCTCATTGAGATCCTACTGAACGTCTATCTGGGGGAGCCACCACGAACATTCCCAGACTATATGGACACATGGAATGCACGCAAGGGCAAACTAGTGAACTTGAGTAATTTTGGTTTGTTTTCCTATTTTAAAAAGCTGCCAAGTAACAAGCTCCCTTGCTTCACAGAAACACTGCAGGGTTGTTAGCGAGCAGAGAGCAGTTTAAAACAAATCTTTTTGCTCCTAAAATCTCACTACAAATGGAACTCTGGAAACACTCTGGAAAAGCATTTCATGCCATTCTTTTACAGCAAACTGTACAATAAAGACCATAGCTTTCTCAGGCTTGCTTTAAGTGTTTGATGTAGGGTCCCTGTTGGTTAGCTCTTCCTTCAAACCAGAGCTGTGGGGTCAGTCTCAAACAGGAAAGGGGCTGTGTGCCACTGGAATGCAGCCGGGCCCGCTTCCCACAGGAGCAAACTTTGGTTGTTTGCACTGTGTACCACATCCATCCCCCAACACCAGGAAATGTGGTCTTTCTGCTGAGAGTAGTAACTTCCCGTTTGGCTTATTACTGTCAAAAATGATAGTGCATTAGGGGCAATTAATGCTAATGAGAGCTTCCAAAGTCCATGCTTCCCCTGACAGCCAGTCCAATGTCAATGGTGCTATTACAAACTTCTATCCAAAACCACCACTAATGCATGCTGACCAATGTCAGCATCTCTAAAGGGGGGAAAACAGGACTTGCTGACCTGCTCTGAGGCTTTAAATATGACTATGAAATTACACAGTCAAGTTGCACATATAGCAAAAGAAATCAAAGTACATGTACACACATACAAATGGACACACACCAAGTTCCCACGTGATCAAGTGGGAGAGAAATGTTTTCCTGCTTATGCCATCCCTGGGAAGGGGAAGGACAATAAATGGCCTCAATAAGGGATGAGTGGCTGACGACTGCTGCATGAACAGCTATCAGACAATTCTGCTATTTTGTGTTCAGTTTTTCCAACAACTGCAAAAACACTTGGACAAACACCAGCCCTGACATTACAAGAAGCCAAGCTATTATAATAACCCATAGGGTAGTACAGGTATACAGACAAAAATAGATCAACAGGATTGAATTTTGGGTTCAAAAATTAACCCTTAAGTTTATGGCCAATTGAGTTCTGACAATGTCAAGAAAATTCAATGGGCAAAGAATAGTCTGCCACAACAGTGCTGGACAACTGGGTGTCCATACCCAAAGGAAAGAGGTTAGGCGTGCACAAAACAGATCAGCGACTTCAGTGTCCATACCCAAAGGAAAGAGGTTAGGCGTGCACAAAACAGA
>CABHPH010141301.1:0-20638 GCA_902168325.1 Peromyscus nudipes | reverse complement strand
TATAAGTCTCTGTGTTTACTTGTTTGGGTCTGAGTGGCTGTGGGACTGGCGGGGGACACAGATTTGTCCTGACTGTGGGCTCGGCAGGAAAACTCTAGCTACAAGTTGGCTTCTACCACGAAAACAATGGTGCTATGATGTGCTTGGTGCAATTACCAGGAGGACGTAAACACTAGAGCAAGGACAAAATTAAAGTATACTGAAGCTATCAGGAGGAAAGCGCTCGGAAAACTGCTGAAGAAAACATTAGAGGACTTTTTTTTTCTTTGAAGTACTATAAGAATTTTTCTTAAAAAACAAAACAAAACAACAAAAAAAAATAATTATGCTGGGCAGCGGTGACGCACGCCTTTAATCCCAGCTCTTGGGAGGTAGAGCCAGGCGGATCTCTGTGGGTTCGAGGCCAGCCTGGTCTACAGAGTGAGATCCAGGACAGGTACCAAAGCTACACAGAGAAACCCTGTTTTGAAAAACCAAAAAAAAAAAGAAAGAAAAGAAAAAAGAAAAACAAAAAACCAAAAACAAACAAACAAACACCCAACTAATTACATTTATTTATTTGTGTGTGTATGAGTATGGATGTGCATGCCATGGCAAATATGTGGAGGTCACAAGACAACTTGTGAGAATTGATCGGCTCCTTCCATCACTCGACCATTTTGCCAGCCTTAAGACTTTAAAAGATACAAAAAGCAGACTAGGGAGATGGCTCACTGGGAAGTGCCTCAGCACAGTAAGCAGGAGGACATGAGTGGGACTCCTCACAGTCCCCAGATAAGACTGGGGATGTGTGTGTGCGCGTGCGTGTGTGCGTCTGTGTGTGTGTGGGGGGGGCATGCGCGCACACACACATGCACACACATGCAGAGACAGGTGGATCCTGGGAAACCCAGTAGCCAGCCAGCCAGCCAAGCCAAAAAGGCAAGCTCCAGATTCAGTGAGAGACACTGTCTTAAACGACAGAGAGATGGAGAGTGATAAAGACACTTAATATGGACTTCTGGTCTCTATACACACACATACATGTGAGCACACCTGCATACAGTGTACACATGTGCAGGCACCAAACATGTACTACAAGAAAAAAATCCCACCCCATAATCTAGAAAAAAGCTTTAAAATATGTATGCATCAAGAGGCCATAAAATAATTCTGAGAAGAAACCTGAAGCTCACAACTAAGGCTTAGTGTCTAGAACATACACTCCTCTTGAAAGTCAGCAAGGGAAGAAGGCTAATAAACAACCAGCAACAGACGGACGATTCATATGGAGGAAACGGAGCTGCTCCATGACCACGAGGACAGTGCTCAACTTCGCAACGCATCAGAGAAAACATAACACGGCAACACAACACGACATATCCTAACAACGGGCAACACTGATGTTGGTGAGACATCAGAGTGGGATGTGCAGGTGCTGGAGAACAACTAGAAATGAAAACGAAGGAAGGGAAGAGCCTCAAGTGTGACCTAGCCATGGAGCTAGAAAGCCATTTCCAAGACACAGATGGAGAAAGCTGAGGCTGCGAGGAAAGTAAGAGTTCTCTCTATAATGTGTTATGCTGCAAATAAGGTCTCTTAAAGCAAAATGATGAAAAATAATCTGGAATTGAAAAGTTCAAGATACACAGTAAATTAATTTCTACCCAAACTATGTTCTCCTGAGTCGATCAGATCAGCTGTCTCGTGCCCAAAAGGTCAGATATGAGGCAGTGGCTGGAGTTCCAGAAAACATCTTCCTTTCTGCCAAACTTCAAAACAAGTGTCTAACCGGTAAGGAGGGCCTGCTTTTGAAAAGGTCAAACCTTCTGGCTGCCTATTCTTTTTATTTAAAGAAAATGTCAAAGGTGTCTAGCTGAGCACATCTTCAAAGGCAAAATTAGGATGGCAGGAAATCAAAATCAGTGACTGCAAGATCCTAACATATGGTCAAATAATCATCCACAACACACTACAAGCCCACTATATAAACTACATTGTACAAATAAATGGAGGGAAAGGGCAGGTTCTTTTTCTTACAGTAGAATTCCAATAAATAAATATAGGTGGAGTGAAAGAAAGAAAATCGAAGCTTAAAATCCCAGAACAGAGGCAGAGACGGGAGGTTCAAAAGGTCAAGGTCACCTTAGCCTGGGCACAAAAGACGTCAATATATACCAGGTAACTGAGGCTTCGTGCCTTGGTTATTCAGATACATTAATGTGGCAATAAGGATGACAAGAAAAGCACCTACCTCTACAGTGTTTGCAATGTAACGGCTGTCACCTTCAACTCGGACAGAGAAGTCATAGTAGCCACTGGACAGTTTCACGTTCTTGAAGTTTAGCTCAAAAACATCCCTGGTGGGAATGACAGCCAAGTTAGCAAGAACTCAAGAGAAGTCCTTAATGTATCACATTGACTACAAAGTATCTCCTTGCTATAGTCCAGGGCTACTCTCCTCCTTGCTGCCTCCCTGTACCACTGAGCAGTCTCCAGCTCAGCCACAAGTGAGTGTGGAAATGTAAAAACCATCCAGGATAACCCATCTCCTAATGTACAGTGTTCTTTGCTTCCCTCCTGGGCCTCAAAGTCCAGCCCTGTAGTGCCCTCCTATAACGGAAGGTACTCCAGACAGGTCTGACAGTCTGACTCCAGTCACTCTCTGTGGTCATTCCTTTTCTCCATGTGGGGGTGGAATCTAGCACCCAGGGCATGCTGCACAGTGCTCTACCACTGAGCTTCAGTTAGGCTGATCAACAAAACCACTCAAGGAAATAGTCCAAAGGTCCAAAGATGTTGGTGTAGGGGAGTAGAGCTGTGTGTAATTTTTTGATATTCTGTTTTTTAATTTATCAAAAAGCATGTTATTTTTATTTTACAAATTAATAATCCTCTATTTCAAACAGAAAAAAGGTGGAGAGTCCCTATAATCATGCAGAAAGATTCCAATGACTTTTACTGTTGCACCAGACCGTCTACTTTAGAGACAAGTTCACTTGATCATTTGATGTCTAGTGGAGAATCCTTGACCACTGTGGAAAAAATCCATTCTCTCCAATATTCCAACCTCTACATGGCAGTAACTCACTGATACTAAATAAGGTTTTATATAGAAACCAAGATTTAATTTTTGAGAAATACACATATCAAGAATTAAAATTATTGGATCCCGTTGGGCAACTGTTCATGACACACAGTTACAGACTCTCATTCAGTTTTTAAAATGTACCTATGGGGCTTAGTGGTTAAGAGCACTTGTTGCTCTTGCAGGGGACCTGGGTTCAATCCCCAGCGCCCACATGGCAGCTCACAGCCATCTGTAACTCCAGTTCCAGGGGATCTGATGCCCTCTTCTGACCTCTGTGGGCACCAGGTACACATGTAGTACACATATACACACGCAAGTAAAGCACACATATACACAGAATAAAATAAATAAATCTAAAAAGAATTTAAATAATAAAATGTACTTAGACTCATAGCCAAAAGACTATAAAATATCTCTAGGTAGTAGAATTATGGATGACTTATGTTTTCTGATTTTTCTAAAATGTAGTATTCATATATCAGACAAAAATAAAATTAAATTTAAAAGTAGAAACACAATGACAAGACAGATCCCACTAGAGAGATATGGACAGAATTAGTAAGGGCAAATGGCTGGTTTTAGAAATCTCTAACACTCTCCTCTAGGATTGATCACATTAGGCAAATAGGTTTATGACCTCTATGAATCTGTTTTGGTTTTCTGAGACAGGGTTTCTCTGGGTAACAGCTCTGGCTGTCCTGGAATTCTCTTTGTAGACCAGGCTGGCCTAACCCCTATGAATCAGTTACACTGGTTGAAAGTTAACTGTCCAAAGCACAGAGCTTGGTGGCCTGCACAGATCTTCATGTCCGAGACTTACCCTGCAAGTGTGAAGGGCATCTTCTGCAGGACAGTAGCAGCTCTGGAAGCCACCGATTTGGCATGCTCCAGCTTAACTGCAGCTTGAGTCAGAGGCTGAGACAAAACATTGCTGACTTGCAACTAGAAAGTCAAACAAAACAAACCACAAGTGAATAGAACAAAGACCAAGGCAGTGGGAATTTGGTCGCCGGGGCACTTTATCTACAGGAAACCAGCTCTGCAGAACAAGCACCTTTCTTCAGTGATGTGCACTGACTTTGGTCTGCTGCCTACCAGAGACCACCCATGACAACAGGACAGATTGTAGAATGCTACAGCTGGGGTGAGCCTACAGATGAGCCTGTCCAACCACCTCAGAGGAGAAACAAGAGACTGCATATATGATTTGTGTGTGAGTGTGGCTGGTTCTAATTATGTATTTTCACAGCACAGGGCCTTGTGTGTGCTAGGCAAGACCTCTACCCCTGAGCTATATCCCCAGACTCTAAGTTGCCCAGGTTGGTCTTAAATCATCACTCCATGGCTCAGGCAAGCTTTGAACTTGGGATCCTCCTGTCAGAGCTTCCCAAGATTACAGGCTTGTGTTACTAGCTTTTACAGCTGTATTTCCTTTTTATTTAAGAGACAGTGTCTTTCTATGTAACTCAGTCTGCTCTGGAACATGGAATACTCCTTCCTGAGCCTGGCAAATGCTGAGATGACAGGTGTGTAGCATGAATCTTAAAAGTTCTTATTAATAAAATCAAACCTGAGCCAGGTATTGGGGTGAACTGGAAGATCAGAGAACCAGAACAAGCCACAGCTACCTCACCTAGCCGGATCCTCAGCTGGTCTTGTTTCCTCAGACTGGAGGCCTCTAAGTCCTCATCCAGAATGGGTCTCAGCCAAATGCTGCTAGTGTCTGGTCCTCATGCCTTATATATCTTTCTGCTTTCTACTACCACTCCCTGGGATTAAAGACTCCTTTTCTGGGATTAAAGGCGTGTGTCACCATGCCTGGCTGTTTCCATTGTGGCCTTGAACTCACAGAAATCCAGAGGAATTTCTACCTCTGAAATGCTAGGATTAAAGGTGTAAGTGCCACCATTTTCTAGCCTTTGTATCTAGTGGCTGTTCTGTCTCTGACCCCAGATAAGTTTATTAGGGTGCACAATATTTTGGGGAACACAATACCACCACACAGGTGTATAACACCATAATCAATTTATTGTTTCTTGTTTTTGAACCCTTATCCTATCAACTCTACTATAATATCTTAAAACAAAAAACCCCACCAAAATTATGAGTAAGAAAAATACGCTGGGGGAAGGATTGGGAGTCATTTATTTACTGTGTTTGTGCCTGTATGCCTGCCTATGTGCATGTGTAGGTGTGTGTATGCAGGTGCAGGAACCCGAACTTAGGTCCTCACACTTGCATAGCACATTCTTATCCAATGAGCCATTTTTATAGACCCAGTCAGTACCTATCATTTTTGAAAATCTACCATATGCTAAATACTAGGCCTCCTACCAACTGTCTAAAGCAGACAGTATAGTCCCTAATTTATAGATAAAGAAAGTGAGAATGTGGGAAATTAAGGTTATGGACCACCAGAGGCCACCAGGTCAGTTAAAGGGTAAGGCCAGGATTCAACATTCCAGTGCTGAATGTACATGTATGCACGCAGCTTCAGAGCCAATACTTGAGCCACTGTGCTCTCTTAATCCACCGTAACTCAGAGAATTATGTTAATGAGGTTATTTCTCAGCCTGCTCTTAGTTGGAAAGACACAATTTGTACTGAGGGAGACAGACAATTTTGGAATATGGGGCACCTTCTCAGAAGGTCATCAAAGTCAAACTCATGGACAGATGGACTAACACTGACACAACAGAATGCTGACTACAGAGATCTGAGCTGATCAGTGGTTTACAAACACCAGCATATGCTTCATTTGAGATGAAACTTCTAGGTACACTTAAGATTTGTTCATTTGCTCTGTACGAAGGCTTAACACAAAAGTCGATGTTCAGTGCTGTGTGGGAGGACCATGAGTGGAAGAGGCTACTCAATTAGCAACAAGGAAGAAGAAGCAAATACTTAACAATGAACCAGAGGCATCAGAATTATGTGGGAATTAAAAGTTGTCTTAAGACAATCTGTCTGGGGGCTGGAGAGATGGCTCAGTGGTTAAGAGCACTTGCTGCTCTTCCAGAGGGCTTGGGTCAAGCCATAGCACCCACATGGTGGTTCACCACCATCTGAAACTCAAGTTCCAGGCGATCGGATACCCCCTGAGGTATCTGAGGAGTCAGGCACCAGGCATTCAAGTAGTTCACAGACATATATGCAGGCCAAACACCCACATATACAAAATAATTAAACAAAACAATGTATCTGGACTGTTTTGGCACTGGGAAATAGATTTTATTACTACTTTTATTTTTTTTCATGTGTGAAGATAATGATCAAATCCATTCCTCTCTACTATGGAGTTACAGATTTATCAGAACTTCACTGTATTTAACTTACTTAGGGTTTTGTGGTACTGGGGATTTAGTTCTACACTAGGCAAATGCTCTACCCCTGATCTGTATCTCTAGCTCCAGAAATTGATTTTAGGAACAAGACTCTACACCTGGAGCGATGGACCAGACTGCAGTTTTCTTGAGCTTGATTTACTGGAAGCTCATGCTATTTATAATTTTGAATGAAAAAAAAATATTGTCTTTTTTTTCTTTTAAAAGACTTATTTTTGTTTTATGAATGTTTGCCTGCATGTACATATGTGTAACATATGACTGCCTGGTGCTCACAGAAGTTAGAAGAGGACATCAGATCCTCGGGGAATGGGTGTGAGCTGCCAGGTGTGCACTGGAAAAAAAACTCAAGTTCTGCAAGAGCAGCAAGTGCTCTTCGTCATGGAGCCATCTCTTCAGTCCCTCTTCTTCTGGTGGTTTTTGTTTTTGTTTTTTTCCTCTCCTGAGACAGGGTTTCTCTGTGTAGCCCTGGCTGTCCTCAAACTCACTCTGCCTCCAGAATGCTGGCATTAAAGGTGTGTGTCACCCCCTCCCCCAGGCCTTACTTCTTTTTAGTAGCTTCGGAAGCATTTGTGCCTGGCTCTCCTGTGGTCATGTCCCCATGTGAATTTACTGGTATATCCTCATGGGGGCTATAACTGGCTCTAGACCACATACCAAATTCTTGGACTAGAAGTAGCACAAGAATAGAAATCTTGGACAGGGAGTCATACCCGCAGGATAGCCTGTTCGTGAGTGTCAGAAGCAGAGCCCTCGGGCACAACCACCACTGGTATGTGGTAGCGATTCTGGGACAATGCAGCAGCAGCAGAGGCCACACTGAAAGCTTCTGAGAGTGACTCAAAGTTCTTCTTGCTGAAGATTGTGTTCATTAGCTGGATGACCTGATCCTGAGAGCAGAGGGAAAGACAGCTTAACTCCCCTGTGCAGGAATTAAAGGGCCTCCCAACCCCCACACCATTCCTGTATGTCAGTCTATACAGCAATAATCCAAATGGCGGACTAGGGGGAGCAAAATGCTGCATTTAAACTTAAAATTTGAGTTTGATAATTTTTAATTCAATCTCCTATTATAAACAGAAATTTACTCATTTATTTGTTAATCCTTTAATGACAGGTTAGTACACAAATGCAAACTACCCAGCTAACTATTCCGAGATGAAGTGGAGGCTAAAATTCCTGTAACAGTAATCAACTGTTAAATACCAGGCCTTGATAGTTGCTTCACATGCACTACTTCAAATCATGAAAAAGCCTTGACAGACTAACGGCTACACACACTTTCTAAATAAGGAAACTGAGGCATGATAAATAAACACAAGTTATAGCATGAAGGGATGGAGTTAGGGAAGGAAGGAAAAACTTGTTTGTTCCAAAGCCCTGCCACAGAAATTCTGTTCTTTCCTAATTCCCATAACCCTTTCAGCTAAACTATCTTCCTTCCTAATCTCTCCTTGAATAATAAAATAGGCCAATTTTGTATTCATAAGGGCAAAATTATGGTCAAAGTGTGTACTAGAAAGAAACTAAAATCTAAGTCTCCATTAAGAACCCGTGGGCTGCATAAAGGAGAAAAATGAAAAGCAATTTTAAAACAAGTGGCCCTAAAAGGCCTGATTACAATTCTGGAGGTTGTTTGCTTAAGAGGAAACATTTTCTACTTCAATCAGTTTTGTTCTTTAAAATCTACCATCTAACAAGAAAGCTCCCTTCTTCCTGACAGTGTTATTCACAGTCGACATGAAATAATTTTCTGTAATTGTACCAATTACATTTTTCCATCAGTAGGCTATTGACATGTTAAAATGGGTGACTATTCACCAGAATTGCTATGTCAAAAGCAGTGACAGCAAAATTACTCTAGCCAAATACCTGGTTAGTAACAGCTTGGGACTAAAACAAGAAAAAGTTTAAGTTGTATATATGTAGAGAGTCAGCAGTCCCTCTATGTCAAGGCATACAGAAACCCCCAAACAATTTGTACCAGAAGACCCTGCCTTCCTTAGTGTTCACCCCGACAGCAGTGCAAAGGGAGCCTGCTAGTTCTAGCACTCCTATGCTGAGGAAGAAGGAATGGACACAGTGAGAGTGCAGGGACATGAACAAATGATGAGAAACCTAATTCTAGCTACCCAAGATAGATGCTATTTGCTGGTTACATAAAGACATTTGCATAATGCATAAAAGAAATGAGTTTAGCTTTAGATTCAAACCCTTCCTCTAAAAATCTAAGTATCAGAACTTGTATTTTAAGTACTTTAGACCAAAGGTTGGTAACCTCACACACAAGGGACAGAGAGGTTCTACTTAAAAATATTTATCACACATATTCTAATTAAACCGTTCAGGCTAAGAAGCTCTTCTTAAGAACACCCCCCCCCCCACACACACACACACACACTTCTCAGGGAAACGGCAGGAAGACTACATCCAGCAGCTGAGATCGTCTGAATTAGCTGTTGCTGAGGATGAAGAGGAGAGGGGAGAACAGGCAAGTCTGAAGTCCAGGGTGCTTCCTGGAGAGAGGCTCTCAGGGGCCAGTAAAGAGGGAAGCACGCAGGAGACAGGCAGAAAGGGCTGTCAGAAGGGTGACAGACTTGACCTTGCCCCTATTTAATGGCATGCAGGTACCTCATGTACACAGGTGCCTGTCACACCAACTATCAGCTTCTAAGTACAGGCATTACATCTTTCTACTTCTCATTCTTAAAACCTACCCTAAATCCTGAATAACAACACCCTGAGGTATGATCTGAATACCCCTCTCTGGAAACAGCTCTCCTTGAAAGATAAACTCAACAATGCCTTTGAGTTACATGCTGGAGAATCATTAGACAGGCACCTCCTTTATGGATGGTTCAGTCCCCACATGGTCCATGAGCTTGTAGGTGGCAGCAACAAACAATGCTGTGGTTTCCAGGCCTTCCTCAAACTGGAGATACACGCCCCCTAGTTCATCCAGTCGAGCAACAAGGTCCTGTCATGAAGAAATGGAGGCACACTGGGACACAGAGATCGCAGAAATGAGATACAAAAAGTACAGTCACCCCAGAGCTGGCCTTTCTGAGAAATCTCACTGAACCCGAAGACCACCATAACCACTTAGTACTTTCTATAGAAGGGCAGACAGGCAGTCTCCAGCAGCTCTGGTAGCATGTTTCCCATAGCTCCCTGCACTCCTGCCAAAGTCTAAGAGCCAGGGCACTGAAGCAGCCACCAGTTTGGGCAGAACAGTAATCCGGGCTGCAGTGTTGCCAGGGAGCATCACAACAGAGATGGAGCTGTGGCCTCCCACTTGGATCGTACCTACGATCACAGCACTTCTCGTCAGTCAATGCTCTACAAGACAAGAAACCACTGCTCTTCTGGGGAGCAGAATGAGGCAGTTTCTGTGCCTGTGAAGCACACAGCAACAACACTGCCAGAGCTGCCCATCATCACAGCTATATAGATAGCTCTTGAGAGTGGCCCAAGGAACAGAATATCCTGGGTACAGGACTGAGCAATAGTAAAAGCTGCAGTGAGCCAGGGATGGCAGTAACATTAAAATCCTAGCTCAGGAAGATGCCAAATTTAAGACCAATATGGTTTACATAATGAGACTGTCTCAACCAAAAAACCCCACCCACAGTATCCACTTAACAGGTAGCTAGTTAATATATGCAGGCTCTTTTAACCTTACTGGCTCCCACACCTTACCTACAATTACAAAGCCGTAAGTGGCAGAGAGAAGCATTTGAGTTTTAGATTTGTTGGTTCCATAACTTATGGTCATTATTAGCCTAACAAATATTCTCTAGGACATACTGCTTAAATACAAAGAACCCAAGCGTGCTGGACTTCACAGCTATGGATATAAAAGATACAAAGCCTGTTACAAGAAACCAGTCCTGTCTACTTGCAAGAGTGTCTTAAAGGGTGTCAAAGACAGGAGCTCCGAGACTCATGTGGAGAAACAGATTTATACCTCAATCTCCTCCACGATGGTCCTCAGGTCAGCTTGCTGTGATAGGTGAGATGCTGTCTGCAGAGCCTGGACCGTTCTGGAAGGTAAAGAGTAAAGCACTGGGACTAAGATTTAGTTAACTGTATAGAAACATGCCTGAAGGCATTCTCTGCCTTGTACAGGCTATTATGCTAGGCTGAAATTGGCTGCTTGTCAACCGTCTATCTCTTACTCCAAACTAAAGAAGGATCGTGTGATCTACTCAAGACTAAAGAAGCACTGTGAGATCTCCGTTTGTAAATTGGGCAGAAATTGGAGCATCTTTTCTAAAACTAGACTAAAGCACACAAGGAAAAGATTTGGCAACCACGTGCTCAACAGTCACCACTTATGCCGCCAGCTTCCTACTGCAAGATCTACAAGTGACACTCCCTCTGGCATTCAGGAGAGAAGGGACAGATTTAGTCTTATTTTCTTTTAATCATTTATTTAGTATTCTATATATAAAACCTTATGAATACATGTATAACATATACTTAATTCTTATGAACAATGACTTTATACTATTAAACTGGTATTTAATTTTAAAAATTTTATTATTTAATTTTTGGAGATGGGTCTTACGTAGCCCAGGCTGGCCTCAAACCTGTTGATGAACCTTAAACTCCTAGTCTTCCGGCCTCTACTTTCCGAGTGCTGGGATCACAGGTGTGTACCCCCACGCTTGCTCTATGTAGTGCTAGGAACTGAACCCAGGACCTCATGCATGCTATGAAAGCATTCTATCACTACAACTCAACTCTTAAGCATTACTCTACCAACTAAGCTATATACCAAGCCCCTTAATCTCAAAATTCAAAATAAAGTGAAGTCAGTGGTACTTACTACAGTCACAATGTCCAACCACTGTCTCTGTTTATATGCAGCAGAACATTTCCATGAGTTCCAAATAAAGTTCCAGGGCATTAAGCAGTTCCTCTGCATGGTGGCGCGCCTCCCCCCACCCCCCACCCCCTGCCCCAGTAACACACTTCTATAGATTTATCTATTCTGGATACTCTCACAACAGATGACTTGTTAGGAAGGTGCTGAGCATCAGTTCCAGGTTCTTGTGTACACCAAGTAAGCATTTTACCACTGGTATGATATCATCCCTAATATATGACTTTTTCTTTTCTTTCTTTTTTTTTTGGTTTTTAGAGACAGGGTTTCTCTGTGTAGTTTTGGTGCCTGTCCTGGATCTCACCCTGTAGATCAGGCTGGCCTCGAACTCACAGAGATCCGCCTGGCTCTGCCTCCTGAGTGTTGGGATTAAAGGCGTGCACTACCACCACCCGGCAACATGACCTTTTAACTTTAGCTCATCTACAGTGTGGCATGTATCAGCATTTTATTCTTTGTTTTACTCATATATTTTTATTATTTTAAGAGTATATTCTATAAGAGAAGCATTTTGCTGGGTGTGTTGGCACATACTTTTAATCCCATCACTCAGGAGACACAGGCAGGCAGATCTCTGTGAGTTCGAGGCAGCCTGGTCTACAGAATGAGTTTCAGGACAGCAGGACTATATAGAGAGACTTGGTCACACACACAAAAAATTTTTTTCCCCTCTGACTTCCCCACGTGTACCACAGGGCATGTGCCTGTCTCTACACACACACACACACATACACACACACACACCCCTACCTAAATAACAACAACAACATATTTTAAGGTGGAACATGACACTTTTGCACATGTAATATTTTTAATTAGATTTTTTTTCTATTAATGCAGATAGTCTGGATGGAGAGCACTGCTATTTCTCTGGGTAAAATGAGGGAAGCTGAGGCCCCCTGGTGGTCAAATGTTCTGCTGCTCAGGCACAGAATTGAATAATTCTTAAGAGATGCCTGAGTCTTTGTGTAAACCACTACTTATCAAGCCAGTGTCAGCGAATGTAGAGGAAGACTCTGTCTACTTATGTTGAGATCATAACAGTTTAGATTCCCTCCATGGAAAGCTAATTCCATTAAGATGACAAGTTGGAAAACAGAAGAGTCACAATTTAAGGAGAGGCCCCATGAGTTTTTAATGACTCCTCCAGGACACTTGTCATTGTAACACACTTGAGAAAATGAAACCCGAATTTCCAAACAAAACAAAAATCCCCCATCTGCCCAAAATAAATGCCAGCTCAAAAACAGCTGCTAAGACAGTCGAAAAGAACTTTTCAGTTTAGACATCATTTTTCTCTTCTTTGGAGCAACTGCATGTCATGCTGTACTGATCTCAAAAGTTTCATAACGAAGTCAATCACTTAGAAAAGTTTGGTCACTGGCTTCATTACTTATCCCCAGTTAGCAATAACCTTCTTTCTAGAATATTACGCTCTACCACGGAGAAAGCCAACTCTATCCTGTTCATACACAGCAGATAATTCAAAGAACTTAGTTATCAAAGATCTTGGTTCAGATGGTTCATTCAGACAGACACTTTTTACTTTTCAAGACTAACTTATGAACAGACACTCCTTAGAACAACTCCACTCACACACAAAGGTCCATCGTAGACAGTCCTAATTTACACCAGCCCTTACTGATTTGGCCAAATTAGCTTCATTAAAATTAAAAGCATCCTGCAGTCTAACCTTTAGGATAACCCTTCGAGAAGAAGGCCACTTTCAGGTGTGAGAGCATCTGAGGCTGCAGGGAAGAGGAAGCAATAAGCTCGCTGCAGAGAGGTACTACACAGACAAGACAGACTGACACAGCGCTATCGGACTGACAGCATGTGCCCTTTTCTCAAACCACACACAAGTATAACGTCAGTCTTCATTAACTCTTTATTTGGCACATCCACTGTGTCAGACTCAGGAGCCATGTAAGCACAGCAACTTAGGATCTAATACAGAAATTACTACAGTCCTACCAAGGAAGCATCTCACTCCTCAAGAACAAAACGCTAGGCTCTGCACATCTACCATCTCTACACTCAGCCCACGTCGTAAAGATTGTTGGCCTCATTGTGTAGATGAAACTCAAAGACATTATTAACTTGTCCAGAGTCCCACAGCAAGAAGGGAACATACCCTGGGCTCAAAGCCAAGTGTGTCTGATTCCAAAGCATCTTACCTTTCCTTGAGCTTCTTCCTATTGTGAGGGGTTTCTTTTCTTTCTTTTGAGACAGGGTCTCACCATGTAACTCTAGCTGGCCTAGACTCACCAAGACCTGCCTGCCTCTACCTCATCTCCCAAGTGCCCCCACTTTTCCTGGCAGGAAATGGGAAGTTTTTTGGTTTTGTTTTTTAAGAAGGTAGTATGATGGTGACATGACATTATATGGTGCTAACTGGGGACACAATCCACTAAAAGGGAGTATGAACAGAGACAAAAGCAAGTGGTCTGCCAGGCATGGTGGTGCACTTTTAATTCTATCACTCTGAAGGCAGAAGCAGGCAGATCTCTGTGAGTTAAATGCCAGCCTGGTCTACAAAGTGAGTTCCAGGATGGCCAGGACTATGAAGAGACCCTGTTTCAAAAAACAAAAAACAAAAACAAACAAACAAACAAAAACCCAAGCAGCCTAAAATAAAAGATTTCTAAGTGCCAAGCACCAGGCAAATTATGCACAAAAGCATAAGTGTAAGAGATTTTTCTGCTCTTAAGTCACTATTGACCTTGTCAATATGAGCAGGACTAAAAGTAACAATGAGAATGTCAACTGAACCCTTCCCTTAACAAAGCTTCAAGTTTAGAAACAATCTGGTTGTTGCTCCCCAACTCACAAACTTCTGGGAACCAGCCTGCTTTTTTGTTGGGGTATGCATGCATGTGGATGCCCTGGCATGTATGTGCAGGCTGGAGATCAACCTGTCAAAGCTGGTTCACTCCTTGCACCATGTGGTTTCCTGACCCAATCTCAGGTTCTTAGCTTAAGGCAAGCAGATTTACCTGCTGAGCCATTCCTAGGGCCCAAGTGGTTTGATTTTATGGTAGTAGGCCTTACTCATGGTAAGTGCTTTACTAAACACTGCTCTGCATTTCCAGGCCTAAACCCACTGTTCTGAAAGGAGTTATTGGTACTGTTAACCTGCTGTGAAAGCATTAACAGGTGTCTCAATGAGGTTTCTATTGCTGTGACGAAACACCATGACCAAAAGCAACCTGAAGAGGAAAGGGTTTATTTGGCTTTCACTTCCATATTCCTGTTCATTGTTGAAGGAAGTCAGGACAGGAAACCAAACAGGGTAGGAACCCGAGACAGGAGCTGATGCAGAGGCCATGGAGGGGTACTGCGTACTGGCTTGCTCTCCATGGTTTGTTTAGCCTGCTTTCTAATAGTACCCAGGACCACCTGCCCAGAGATAGCATCACCCACAATGGGCTAGGCCCTCCTCCACCAATCACTAATTAAGAAAATACACTACAAACTTTCCTACAATCCGGTCTTACGGAGGTATTTTCTCCGTTAAGGCTCCCTCCTCTCAGATGACAAAAGCTTGTGTCAAGTTGACATAAAGCTAGCCAGTACGACAGGGCTCCAGGTATTCCACATCAGAGGCACACAAAAAGCAACATGGACTATTTTAAATGGTAAGTTTTAGTTTTAAAGAATAATTTCGAAAATATATTTTCACTTTTAAGTTTAACAAACATTCTGAAGTCAGTTACCAGATCTCTTTATAATAATCGTCCGTAAAAGCCACTCAGGGTCTCGATAGTGGTGTGTGCGTGTTATCTCACCACTAGGAAAAAGAAGACAGGTGGATCCCTGGGGCTTGCTGGTCAGCCAGCTTAGCCTATTGACAAGCTGCACGCCATTAGAAACCTGGTCTCAGCTGAGCAGTGGTGGTGCATGCCTTTAATCCCAGCACTCAGGAGACAGAGGCAGGCAGAGTTCTGAGTTCAATGCCAGCCTGGTCTACAAAGTGAGTTCCAGAACATCCAGGAACACACAGAGAATCACTTTTTTTTAAAAGATTTATTCATTTATTCATTTATTCATTTATTATGTATACAGCATTCTGTCTGGATATATACGCCTACAAGCCAGAAGATGGCGCCAAATCTCATTACAGATGGTTGTGAGCCACCATGTGGTTGCTGGGAATTGAATTCAGGACCTCTGGAAGAGCAGCCAGTGCTTTTAACTGCTGAGCCATCTCTCCAGCCTTGAAACCCTCTCTTGAACCCCACCCCACCCCAAAAAAAAAGGAAGGAAGGAAGGAAGGGAAAGGGAAGGAAGAGAAAGAAAGAAAGAGAGAGAGAGAGAGAGAAAGCCAGCCCGCCCTGTCTCAAGAAATAAGTAGACCACACCGAGGAAGCAGCACCTGCAATGAATCTATTCTCCACACCCATGCATACACACAAACACACTCTCACATGTGGGGTAAAATCATTTCTATAAAGTGCTTTTTCTTCACCTATGCCTTTTGCAGAGGAACAGAGTCTGATTTCTAGACTGTGTCATTCCCTGAGAATCCATGTGCCCAATAGACGCTGTTTCTCACAACTCCAAGGGATCCAGTACACTCCCATTCTTCACAGAACCCCTAGTACTGACGTCTCAACAGCTCTGGCCAAGCCTCACCAGAAACTGCATGTAGCTCACTGGCCTCATTGTCCTTTGGTAATCTA
The DNA here is from genome assembly GCA_902168325.1 of Peromyscus nudipes. Taxonomy (NCBI): domain Eukaryota; kingdom Metazoa; phylum Chordata; class Mammalia; order Rodentia; family Cricetidae; genus Peromyscus; species Peromyscus nudipes. Next base: position 4,654 of record CABHPH010141301.1, on the reverse strand, counting down.
CCCTTGCTCTAGCCTCCAACCTGTCTCTGTATGATGGTAGACTTACACCACCTCAGCCCTTGCCTTCTGCCCAAATAGCTGGAAGATAATGTCTGTGTGAATTCCACAGGGCCAAGGACCAGACCTTTCTGCCTAACCCAAGTGCCAGTCACTGGGGATAGGGAGATGCAGGCATGAGGACCTGAGTTCAGACTCCTAACCCAAGGAAAAGTTGGACACAGCAGTGTGTCTGTAAGCCCAGTACTAGCAGGAGGATCCCTGGAGCTCATTAGCCAACCTGTCTCAAAAACCAAAGTAGAATGCCAGGAGTGATGGCGCACTCCTTCAATTCCAGCACTTGGGAAGCAGAGGCAGGTGGATCTCTGTGAGTTCAAGGACAGCTTAGTCTGCATAAGGAGTTCCAACAGCCGCAGCTAAACAGTGAGATCCTGCCTCAAATAAAAAACAAAAAACAAAAACAAAAAAGGTGAAAAGTGACCAAGGAAGACACCTGGCCTGGCCTCCAGTTACACACACACACACACACACACACACACACACACACCAGAATAGTGTCTGTCACATCTAACAGAGCACCTGGCCCACAGCAGATGTCCAGAAATGTGTGCCACAGCAATGAATGAACCCTCTCAGGTTAGTACCCAACACAAATGATGCTCAGAAGTGATCAAACTGACAACTTACGCTAGCACAGTCTCCTCCTTGCTCAGCCGAGCCGTAAGGGCACCAAGGGCTTCATGGGATGCCAAGGGAAGGCCAAAGCCACTGAGTGCTCCAACTGCGTGGTAGATCTGGGCTACAGAGGAGTCTTCACTGACTGCTGCCAGAAGCAGATCTTTGGTCTCATTTGAAACAGATATCTAGGAAAGAAATGGCAGACACACAGTTAGAACAGGCGAAAGGCATACTGACAACAGTATGTGTGCGTCTGCCAAAGCGTGACCACCCAGCACCCCCAAACCAAACGCTCATAAAGTCAACACCACCTCTGTTGATTGGCTTTTTGTCAACTTAAGACAACCTAGAGTTACTTGTGCAGACTGAACCTCAATTGAGAAAATGCCTCAATAAAGCTGGCCTATGGGCAAGTCTATAGGGCATTTTCTTGATTAAAAATTGATGTGGGAGGGCCCAGACTATTGTAGGTGGTGTCCCCTCTGGGCAGGTGGTCCTGAGGTTTATATATAAGAGAGCAGGCTGAGCAGGCCATGAGGAGCAAGCCAGTAGGCAGCAATCCTCCATTGCCTCTTCTTCAGCTCCTGCCCCAGCTTCCTTTGATGATGAACTGTGATGTGGAAGTCTAAGCAAAACTCCCTCCCTCCAAGTTCCTTTTGGTCGTGGCGTTTTATCATAGCAATAGAAACTCTAAGACAACCTCCCAAAAGACACCAACAAGTTGCTTGTTCAACAGAAAGATCTAGAAATATGAGGTGAGGGTGCATTGAATGCTTTTAAATGTTAAAAGAGAAAGGAAAGAAAATCTCAAGGCCTCCTAGAAGAGATAAGAAGTGTAAGAAAAACTAATCTGTGATGGTGCATGCCTTTAATCCCAGCACTCAGGAGGCAGAGCCAGGCAGATCTCTGTGAGTTCGAGGCCAGCCTGGTCTACAGAGCGAGATCAGGACAGGCACCAAAACTATACAGAGAAACCCTGTCTCAAAAAAACCAAAAAAAAAAAAAAAAGGAAAAGAAAAGAAAAACTAATCTAAAAGCCATTACAGTGAACCCTTAAAGGGAAATATATTTTCTTATAGGAGTAAAAACTACATGGATGAATTCCAACCTACACCAACAATTCCTTATTCTTAAAAATTATATTAACAATCTGACATTATACTCTCTCTAAAAATGCACCTTACTGCTTATAAATAAATAAACAAATAAGTGGAAGGTAGTATAGGAACCTGGGCTCACCTCACAGCCTGAGAGGACCTGGCTGGACTGGGCAGCATAGAATAGTGAGTCCACGTTGCTGGGGTCCAGGTTAGACTTGATGAAGGTACAGGCTTTCTAAACAAGGGAGAAATTCAAAGATAAGTAGTGAAATAACGCAGTAACTGGAAAAGGTAAAAGTGCTTAGGGGGATAAATAAAATTCTAAAACCATCTATGGAGACTTAAAGTGTAAATTATTCTAGATATAACTGTTTTTAAATAGTTATTTTCTACAGGACACTATTACCCCAAATTGCTGATTTTACACAAGGAACAGCAAGTCTGAGATTGGTAGAAACCACTTAAGTGCCCTGCTCTGGTCATGACCTGTGTTGGGTGTCACAGTGCTTTCCCTTCTGATGAGCATAGGCCCTTCAGACACCATCATTACCTCCAGTAGCAGAGAAGTAACTGGGACGACAGTAGATGAGTGGCCTGTGGAAGAGGGCAGAGTTAAGAGTGTGCTCTGATGCTAAGTGTCCTGGGTTTTCCAGTGTCGTGTCTTCAAAGTCAAGTCAGACAACCAATCGAAAGGGACTTTAAAGCCTTCCCCTCTTTCACCTGACTTCCTGGCTCAGGCACAAGCATCACCATTCATCCAACCGTCCAGACCAGACACTGGGGAACTGCTGTTAATTATTCCCTTCCCTCCAAGTCTACTTCCTTTCTATTTTCAACCGACACTGACCCCTGGCTTGTCTCTGCCCTAAGGCAGGTCCTTGTCATCCCTCACCTGACTGTTAGTCTTTTTTTAACTTCCTCAAGGCATGCGATCTATTCTGTGCACCACAAGACGAAACTCTACGAAATACAAAGCACCCACATTGCGTTACTATTAAAGGCGTCCACAGTTCCCATCACTCCCAGAAAAGATCCAAAGTTACCAACATAGCATACAATGTCTGTGTGGCATCCTTCCCCACCCCCTTCTGTGGCAGCTTCATCAGCAGGGCCCACTGCAGGCCCCAGAATCTTACTCTTTTCTCCTGCACTTTCCAGCTGAACTGTTTTCCTGCCCTTGGCTATTTCTGCCTGGCACCTTTTCCTTGTCTCCTGTCTACCAATGAGATCCTCCCTTCGCCTCTGCTCAGATGCACCCATCTCATACAACCTTTGTTGATACTCATCCCATGAGAGGCCACAGCCCCCACTCTGCCCTGTACATCCCAAAGCACTTGCCACAGGTACTCAGCGACAGCTGCCTGCACCCAACACAGTAAATGAGCACAGAACAAAATTCCAGCCATTTCTGCTCTGCTGAGCTGCAAGGGAGAACAGTTACACTGCTAAACATTCACTTTAAATGAGCTAGTATAAAACACAGCTATTTCCCAGGCATGGTGGCATATGTCTTTAATCCCAGCACTCGGAAAGCAGAACTAGGCTGCGAGTTTGTGTAGCATGAATCTTAAAAGGTCTTAATATAAACAAACCCAGTGCCAGATATTGGGGTGAATGCTGGAAGATACCTTTCTGCTTTCTGCCCTCACTTCCTGGGATTAAAGGCTCACTTCTTGGGATTAAAGGCGTGTGTCACCATGCCTGGCTGTTTCCAATGTGGCTTTGAACTCACAGAAATCCAGAGGGATTTCTGCCTCTGGAGTGCTAGGGTTAAAGGCGTGAGTGCCACCATTTTCTAGCCTCTGTATCTAGTGGCTGTTCTGTTCTCTGACCCCAGATAAGTTTATTAGGGTGCACAATATTTTGAGGAACACAATACCACCAGCTTGGTCTACATAGTGAATTACAGGACAGCCAGGGCTATGTAGAGAGACCTTGTCTCAAAAAACAAAACTACCCCCTCCCAGCTATTCAAAATTTTATGGCCAATCCAGTTAAAAGTGGGTGCTTCTGGTGCTGGGAGGTGTTGCTAAGAGACAGACTACTTGCCTAGCATGTACAAGACCTAGAATTTGATCCCTAAAAATCACAGAAAAGAAAAAGTAGGAACCTCTGGGGAATGGAATAGGGAGTGGGAGTGGGTGAGTCATGAAACCACCTGTGCCCTTCCCTAACAGCTATGCTACATGATGTCATGTCTCACTGCAGGACTAGGTCACTCAAAAAACAAAACAACTCTTTTAAAAAACCGTTAGGTTAGGAACAAAACTTAAGTAAGATCCTCAAAGGAGCCAGGTGTGGTGGTGCATTCCCTTAATCCCAGCACTCAGAGGCAGAGGCAGGCAGATCTCTGTGGGTTTGAGTCCTGCTTGGTCTACAGAGCAAGTTCTAGGACAGCCAACGCTACACAAAGAAACCTTGGATTGAACCACCCCCCCCCCCAAAAAAAAAAATCAGGAAAAAAAAACAAATACCACTTTTAATGGGCTGGAGAAATGGCTCAGCAGTTAAGAGCACTGGCTACTCTTCCAGAGGTCCTGAGTTCAATTCCCAGCAACCACATAGTGGCTCAAAACTATGTAACGGGATCTGATGCCCTCTTCTGGTATGGATGAAAACAAAGCATTCATATACATAAAATAAACAACAACAACAAAAATCCTCAAAACAAACAAGTTTCAACTTGAGTGCAGTTTGAAAGAACCAGAGGGAAGGTAGGGCCATGATGCCACACATCTTTAATCTCTCCTGCACACTCAGGAGGGAGAGGCAGGTGGATCTCTGTGGGTTTGAGGCCAGCCTGGTCTACAGACAAGGTCCATAACAGCCAGGGCTACAAAGAGAAACCCTGTCTCAGAAAACCAAAACCAAATCAAACG
>CABHPH010141300.1:0-14680 GCA_902168325.1 Peromyscus nudipes | reverse complement strand
GTGTGTGTGTGTGTGTGTGTGTGTGTGTGTGTGTGTGTGTGTTATACTGGAACCAATCCCACAAGGAACTATGGGGGTAACTGTGTATTCTCTATGCCATTTTCTCCTCCTCCTCCTCCTCCTCCTTCTCTTCCTCCACCTCCTCCCTTTTCTTCTTTTTGTGACAGGGTCTCTCTCTGGGTAGCCCTGACTAGCCTGGAACTTGCTGGCCTCAAACTCATGGAGGTCTTCCTGCCTCTGCTTCCCAAGTGCTAGGAGTAAAGGTGTGTACCACATACCAGTTCTGATTATATACTCCTACAATATATTATTATTATATTATATATTATTACTACTCAGCAATAATAGGGAAAGAAGAATTCAACAGTCCTAGTCAGGGTTTCTATTGCTGTGAAGAGACACCATGACCACGGCAACTCTCACAAAGCAAAGTATTTCATTGGGGCTGGCTTACAGTTCAGAGCTTTAGTCCATTATGGTCATGGAGGGAAGCATGGCAGCATGCAGGCAGGCATGGTGCTGGAGAAGGAGCTGAGAGTTGTACATCCAGATCAGCAGGCAGCAGGAAGTGAACTGTCTTGAGCTTCTGAGACCTCAAAGTCCATTCCCACGGTGACACAATTTCTCCAACAAGGCCACACTTCCTAATAGTGCCACTCCCTGTGGACCAAGCATTCAAACAGACGAATCTATGGGGGCCATACCTATTCAAACCACCACAGACAGTGGAGGTGAACCTCACAAATCCTGGTCCAAGCAGGGGAAGGCATAGGCTTTGGCCTCAGCACAAGGAAGTTTGCAGACTGTGAGTTCAGAATGAGTTGTCCCTTGACTGTTGCTAAATGACACGGGACAGAGCATGTGCCACATCATCAGGGCACTGAGCAGTGAGGAGCCCACATCCCTTTGGCACAGCTGCGTATCCACAGGCTGACGGGCTTTAATTATGAGAAGGCACCAACAGGCAAGAGCCGTGCAGAAAGCAGACAGTGGAGCCACATTCTGGCCACTGCTCTGGGCTTCCCAGAAACACAGCCTTGCTACAGGCAGGGCGGGCAGTTCTTTTATGAAACATATGATTTCAAGCCTGAAACGAGTAGTTATACTTGACAAAGGGTTGAGAGAGCAAGGGTGAGTGGGAAGGAGGGAAGAGAAAGTATCCCCATCTGCCAATTACTTTCCCATCTCGTTTCTCATTGTAGACTAAAATCAAGGCTCACAGAGCAAACCCTAAGTGAGTGGTTCCAGTGTGTTCTGTACAGAGAAGGGCAATGGTTGTGCACTTCTGGAAGCTGGAGGTCAAGTCACTAAATCTTTGGACTCTGATGGATGGCAAAGTGGTTACTAAATGGCATTCAAGGGGCACGGAGGAAGTACCATGGTCTGAGCATCTCTGACTCTGCTCTGCACACAGTCTATTAATCAATCAGCCCTCTAGTCAGTTAATTAGAGTTACAAGTGGGTTGAAAAGTCACTCTTAAGAAACAGGACCTACCCCTGGGAGGCCTGTATACCAGCCATGCACATTGTGATGGTGACGGTTTAGCTCCGGTTTTTCCATTGACAGCCATCTAAGAAACAAATGTGTCATCGTTCGGGTTGGGAGCCTGGGGAAGATGAATGGGGCCTCAGGCACTGGGGAGCGTGGTGGTTTCTGGCCAACAGACAAGGGCGGATGTTTATTGTGCAGAGAGTGGCAGGCTGTTTTGCCTCTTTAGACTTTTCCAGGGTCTTTGTAGTGGCAACTCACGCTGTCATGTCCACAGCTAAATCCTTGCATGGCCGCTGCTGTGGGGGAAGAGACCCTCTCCTCCTGAGTAACATGGCAAGGCATGCTGGGTTGGCTCAAGGAAAGAGCAGGCCTTGGGCTTACAGAGATGTAAGGCACAGCTCAGCTGAGGAGTCCCTCAATACACAGATTAACCCGCCCTCCACCAAGGGAACCGCTGAGATCCGCGTGGCTCTGACACAGGGGCTTGAGGACCTAGGTTTTCATGTCAGACCCAGCATGGAATGTGTAGCCAACCACATTGCTGTCTTTGCCTTGATCTCAAGAAATTCAGATCCAAACTTAGACATTCATAGATTTCTGGCATACGTCTCCCCTTAATAACCACTCCCCCCATGTTTTTACTAGTCACCCCTGTTTTCTCTTTATCCAGCTGTTTTGTCTGTTTTTAGTTTGATATTGCGTACGTTTGATAAAGCCAACTCGAATCCTTTGGGGAATGAGGAGGGGAAAATAAATAAGGCTTCTGCTTGTCCTTTGAGAGCAGGAGTACACAGGGTTGCTCGGCAAGAGCAGGGTCTGCTGGGTGTCCTTTGTCAAATGAGTTGTAGAGTGAGTCCCATGCTTCCTTTCTGTATTGATTCGTATAGGATCTTAGCATATAGTTCAGGCTAGCCTTGAACTCATAATCCTACCTACCGCTTCAACTTTCCCTGTCCTTGGATGGAAGGTGAGTGCTAACACACCTGGCCTGTGCTTTGCTTTTAAATAGGAAAATAATTTTCAGATATATGCAGTTGTTTCTGGCTTATGTCAAAAGTCAATCTCTTGTTTTATTTTATTCTGTTCAGACTCTTTCTAGTCCAAATTGGTTTACTAGCCTGTTCCATTGTGATTTGTTTCAGCTAACTTCTAACTTTATAAAAATTAACATTAGAGAAGCTGAGTCAAGACTGTGGGCAAATTGCACTTTAGTTCACCAAAATGTTTTGTTCTAAACAAAGATTGACCATTGGGGTTATTTCGTAGGTCATGGAGTCTCTGAGAACTCAGGGGATTGATTCAAAAGGACAACCTCCAGGAACGGTTTGGTCGTATGTCTTTTTCAATATTGCATTTCTTTGTGTGTGTGGTGGATGAGTGTACGAGCTTGTGCCAGGGCAAGAACAGCGTTCAGGAGTCAGTTCTCTCCTTCTGCCATGGGAGTTCTAGGGCTTGAACTCAGGTCAGCAGACTTTGCAGCAAGCACCTTTACCTACTAGCTATCTCACCAGCCCAACACTGATAATTTCCAGTAGTGGCGCATGTCTTTAACCCAGCACTCACTCAGGAGGCAGAGACAGATGAATCTGAGTTTGAGGTCAGCCTGATCTACATAGTGAGTTCTAGGACAGCCAAGGCTATGTAGAGAAATATATATCTATATTCTTTGTGACCCATCACCCAACAGTGTTCAGTGTTTAACTGTGTCTAAAGTATTATTCTAAGCACTCCAGGGATTGCAAAGATAACTCCAGCTCTTCCCCCCAACAGCCTCCAATATGGCAGGGAAGTGGTCTATGCGGAAGTGAGTGGAAAAATATGTGCGTGCATTCCAGCATACAATGAAGGGACATCATGAAGGCAGACAAGCACTTCAGAAAGGAGCAGACAGTCTGTCGTGGATGCTGAGACTCGTGCAGGCTTCCGAGGAGCAGCTGAAAAGGTTCTTGTTTAGTCTTTGACACCACAGCCTGGGATACAGCCTCAGTGGTAGCTGCTTGCCTAGAATGCACGGAGCCCTGTGTTTTATGAACCAGGCATGGTGGGAGCGTACTTGTAATCCTGGCATCTAGGAGGTGAAAGCTGGAGGAACAGAGAAGCTTGGGGTCAACCTCAGCTAACATAGTGAGTCTGAGGCTAGTTTGGGATACACAAGACCCTGTGTGAAAAAAAAAATTGTTTCAGATAGCACGTATGTCCAGATTAGGGTCTGAGGTGGTTTATGATGAAACCATCAAAAGTGTTCGTGTGTGTGTGTGTGTGTGTGTGTGTGTGTGTGTGTGTGTGTGTGATATGAAAGTGTTAAATGACAATTTGTACTCCTGCCAATCAAGAAGGAGCCAGCCTTCAGTTCAGCCAATAGTTCTGGAGCCGCTGCGGCCTTGGTTTGCCTCCGAAGGCAAGTAAATAGCTGGAGTCATGGAGGCAGGCAACCAGAAGTCAAACAGCATGGTGACCTTTTAACCTCCTGGCTGTCATTTGGAGTGCTCAGATCTACCTCCAAGAGCTCTGACATTTCAATAGTATCATTACACAACAAGCTTCCTTTTCTTTTCCCAGAGCCTGGTAGCTTTGCTTACACTGTGGAATTCGCGTGAGGAATAGCCTCGACGTTGTTTCCCTGACTCTCTGGCGTCTGAACGGAAGGCAACAATGTTTCTGATTCTCTTAGGAATTCTTGTTCAGAAGTTGATTCATTTGTTCCCCTTATTGAGGTTGCGTTTTATGTCGCCAAAATGCATGCTCTGGTTTTCCTATAAAATAATATCTCGATTTACAAAAGAATGGTTTTTAAAGAATAGTTTCCTTGACAGATTTTTTTTTTTTTTTAGTAGAGGTAAAAAAAAAAAAGCCCTAAAGACTGGAGAGAAATAAGAGACTTGAAGTCAGGCTAGGAAATGTGGTGCCAAGAAATCATTAAGATCTAAAATACCATCAGTTGTATGACAAGGTATGTATTTAGAACCATCAAACCAAGGCAGGCTAAGGGAAGCCCCACCTAGGAAGAAAGGAAGGAGATGGCCCTGCCCTTCTGTAAGAAAGAAACTCACTGAAGCAGGACTGCTCTCATACTAGCTGTGGGAGCCAGATCCCTGTCCTGCTGGAAACCATCGTCAAAGGACGCGAAACCATCAGATTTCTCTCTCCCTAGCCTAAGGTTTCCTGTTGCCATACAAGCCTGCGAGAAGTCTAGGAACAAATGCAGAGTCACTGCTCCCCAAAACGGACACACCTTCAATCCCTCCCTTCCAAGGTCTCAACCTGCTCTAGGGAAAGAAAAGACCTTTTGTGCTGGTTAATGATAAAAGACACATGCATGGCCGGGTGGCACTTGGAGGCAGGGGATGGATGCGTGTTCTCTTCGGTGGCTGCGCCGGGTGGGCATCAGGAGAGAAACCAGGGAGAAGGGAGAGTATCACAGAGGAAGCTGGGAGGCAGCCTCAGTCAGGAGCTGCCCTGTTCCCCCGGTGTGTGTGGGGGGGGGGGGGGGGACGGGGACAGGACAGGACGAGGTGTGTTTTGGAGCATTTGGGTTCAAGGAAGGCAGCTCGGGTTTGTGGCCCCTCCGCTCTCTCTTCTCCCTTCTTCAAACCGTGGGCCATCAGGCCCTTCGCTCACATGGTCGACTTTGCTGGTGCTTGTCCAGGTTCCACCGGGCTACCAGTTCCAAACCTAGTCACAGCGCTAGGTCCCCACGGCTCGCCTCTTCATTCTGGTGGTCACGGAAGGAGCAAGCGCAGTTGGCTACAGGCTGGTATCAGCCAACACTCATCACTGTTTTCCTGTTAGAGGCACCAAAGCTGTGCCTTATCGATCAGCTATCCGACCTCTCTTTCAGTTTATAAACTACCACTGAGCACAGTTCTTGGATATTTTATTTTTTTATTTTAAATTTTTTTTTTTAGACAGAGGATTTTACTATGTAGGAACCCCCAGTATTCTGCAATCTCAGTGTCCCAATGTCCCCTGTCCTAGAATTACGTATGTGTGCCACCACATCTAGTTCCAGCCCCTATATGTTAATGCTAATTATTCAGCGTATAAAACATATAAATCAGCTTCCTCCCCAGAAGTCTGGTTAACTGAGGTGACAGATGATTTGTGATTTTAAAGGTTTTTATTGACTAACTCAGAGAGTGGCAACCCAGTGAAACACTGAACAACAGATTCAGAGACTGCAAGTATGGGGCACACACCCAGGGGTCAAGGTCAAGATGGGAGCTCTCAGGAGGCAATCCCACAGCCCCTGCTTGGCAGGCACACTTTGTTTTGTTTGGTTTTTGCACACACCAACCTTCCTGCCTCAAAACATGACCCTGCAGAAGACACCTCCTTCACTACTGTACACATCTGGAACACACATTCTTCTCTGCAGGCAGCTCGGAAGAGCCTCTCAGGAAACCACGCCCACTGCCGGGGTTGAAGTTAAGGCCCGCAATACCATGGATCCCTCCTCCAGCAGGCACACTGGCTTTCTTTTGTTCACTCAGGGCTGAGGAGGCAGCCATTTCCTGGGCGAAGACAGCCACATGCATTCACCTCACGTGGCTAGGGCGGGCAGACACCTTTCACGGTGCGGGAGTTCTGGTGTTGTTTAGTTTTGACATGGGTGTGACCGGGAGCCCACCAGAGATGACCACTCGACACAGTTTATAGCCAACTGAAAGTCTATTACAGCCGGCTGGGACTACACTCAGGTATTTGGGAACCCAAGTAGAGCACACTGTGTCCAGAACACAGGGATCTTTGAAGGCAGAAATCATATGCTGGCATCTTGCTCAGCAACTAGGGGGCTGGGATGGGGGTGGAGGATAGGGGTGGGGGCAGGGGTCATGCTTCAAACAGCAGGCAGTTCAACAGAAGCTAAGATAAGTGGTTAGTTAAAGATTCTTGACCTTGGATTCTTGGATAGAGTTGGGTAATTTTCCATGGGATTCTGGCTTCAGCAAGAATTCAAGATGCAGGAACCTCTGCACTGCCTTGCCCTGTCCCACTGGATTTCTTTCTGGAACTCATTATATAACCCACACCAGCCTCAGACTTGCAGCAATCCTCCTGCGTCAGCCTCCTCAGGGTGTGTGCTACTCTAACCCACTTTTAGGCAGTATTCCTGGAAGAGGCCCTGTTGGCTGGGGAGGTTCAGGATGAAGAGGCCACCTGCTCTGCCCCTCTACCCTTTGGATAGTACTCAGGAAGGGCTTCCAATCATCCCGGTCTGCAGCCTGACTTCCTCCGGCCTGATGCCACAGAAAACACAGTCAGCTTCACACACGGTGACAGGATCCCAGAGACAGTCAACTTAGAGGAGATGTGCATTTTGGCTCAGGATTTCTGAGTTCCGTCTGTGGACACGTGGACATATTGCTTCAGGACTGTGTACACGTAAGGTGCACACGGCAGAGCAGGTCTGTCACCTCACAGCCATCGGTTTAAAAAAAGAAAGAAGGTGGCTCCAGGGTCCCAACATTCCCTTTAAGAATGCTCCCCTACTGACTCAACTTTCTTCTACCAGGCCCTCCTATCCCAAAGGTTCCACCATTCTCGGACAATATGGGGACCAAGTTCGCAACATGTGGGCCTTTAGGGAAACACTCCTGGGCCAAGTCTTGAACTGTCAGTCTTCCTGCTCAGTGTGTGTGATGAGGATGCATCCCCAGCTGTCTGAACAGAAGTTGAACCAACTCACTCTAGATGTCACATGGAGTCTCTGTCTGGGTGTCTGGGTTTCCAGTCCACTTTCTTTAGGACAGTTCGGCCAAATGGTGTGAACCTCTGCAGCGGCTGTCACCTAAGAGCTCATTATATCCCAGACCCTGCCGAAGCCCAAACCGGGGGTACTGGCCCAGGAGTGGACATTTCGATGAAACCTCCAGGTAGTTTAAAAAATATTGGTTTGTTTGTTTATTTTCGTGTGTATGTGTGTGTTGCCTGAGTGTTTATAATTGCAGATGCCCAGAACTAGAGTTAAGGATGGTTGTGAGCCCCCATGTGGGTGTTGGGAACGCAACCGAAGTCCTCTGTAAGAGTCGCAAGTAGTCTTAACCACTGAGCCGTCTCTCCAGGCCCTCTCCGGGTAATTTTGATACAGTTTGACCTCAGCAGATGGTAAGCAGCACATTAGCTGACTCTCCCCTTAAAGCCCCTCCTGGTGGAATCTTTAGAAGCTTTGGACACATCGTGGCTAAGCGTGGTAAAGATATGTGTCCTATGAACTTCTAGACCTTCTGTTCACATCTTCATGTGGGGGGGGGAGCGGAGCTGAAGGAAGGAGTGAAGACCATTCACATCTTCATGTGTGCGTGGGCTGGGGGGAGGAGTTAAGACAGGGTCTTGCTGTGTAGCCAGGCTCTAATCTCAAACCTGCAATGCTCCTGCCTCCTACACATGTGCCACCACCCCAGGCTTCTATTCATTTCTATGACCTGGAGTTTCTCTTTGTCAAACTTACCTTAAGACTTGAATTTCTGACACCTGTTCATTAAAATTTTGATTCTCTATCCACACCTCAGGGAACACACTTTCCAACAGGGCAGACGCTGGTTAGATAAGCACATACAACTTTAATACAAAATATTTTAAAAATGAAAGAAAGACCTCCATAGTCTTACTAGAGTAAGGGATTACACATTTTTTTTTCCTCAGAGAATTTCAAAACAAAAGTTATCATCTAGCTGCTGGCATCCAAAGTAAGATTGGAAGCAAAATGGTGATAACAAGCTTGAGAGTTATGCCTTTCAAAAATAGGTGTGATGCCTCAAGCCTGTAATCCTAGTTACTGGGGAAACTGAGGCAGAAAGACTGAAAGTTCAAGGACTGACTAGGCTATAGAGCAAGTTCAAGGGCATCCTAGGCCACCTAGGAGGATCTCTGTCTCAGAAATGGGACGCAGGGCTGGGGGTGTAGCTCAGTGGCACAGAGTTTACCTAGCATCCATGAGGCCCCAGGTCGGATCTCCAGTGTGTCAAAACCAGACGGCACCAACAGAACAAAAGCAAGGAAAATGTGTGGTAAACTGTGTAGCCAGGAACTTCTTAAAGTGTTCATTATCAACTTCCACACAATGCAAATTACAGGTAGACAAGAATGGGGATTAAAAAAAAAATCCCATCTGTCTAGCCCTGTGGAAATGGGCAGATAGAAGACCACAACAGGACTCAGTTCGCACCAACATTCTAAGATCTGCTGGGGACCAGAGCTGTGGTGGGAACTGCTGAGGAGGTCAGAATAAGGCAGCCATGCATGGTTAGATGAGGGGAGAGAGGGTCTGAACTGTACTCTCGAGGTTCCTTCTGTCTCCATATGCCAGGAACTTTACCAAGGCCCTGACATGTTGGAAGCAAGCTACCTTGGCAGCCAAAGCTGTGGCGGGGAACCTGGCTTGGGAGCCAGAAGGACACTGAAGCAGAATTCAGATGTGTCCAGGATAACAGAGAGAGGTCAGGGTGTCCAGATCCATAGGGAGGGCCATTGGGCTCTCAGACAGGCTCAGAATGATCACCCCAGGCTGTCACAGACAGCTGAGACCAGAACAGCAAAACAGCCTGGCCACAGCTTAGAAGTCACCATCAGGAAGCAAGGAGCCCTTTCCAACTCCACCTGACCACCATACAGCCTGTAACGTCCCTATCCCACCACACTACCTTCCAAGAGGGCACCAGAGGAGCGACTTCACCATAGAGACCAAAGCAGCCGTAAAGACAGAGCGGTTCCACCATCTGGCAGAGTCTTCCGCTGATTGGCCACAGTCTGACTTTTCTATCACTACCCAGTGAGCAAGGGTGCACCCGAGGACCATGACGGACATGCTCTCTGCACACGGGTGTGTAGGAAGTCAGAAGTCCTCTTCTTCCCTGTCAGTCCACTGCTCAGATGGGCTGAAAGCGGCATAGCATCCTGATTATTCCCCATAAACTATATCATGTGCCTTTCTGGGGGACGCCGACGTGGGGATCCCCAGGATGCTGAGTGGGTGGTCTGGCCTTCCTTAGAGCTATGTTTAGGATCAGGGGAGATGCCACATTCTGACAGGATCTTCATGCTCCTCCTCCCTGAGGCTAATCACATGATAAAATCAAAGAAGCCCAGTTAGGGGGTTGGTCCTCCCCCACCCCCGTAGGGGAGCACATAAGTAGACAGCCCCTGGCGTATGTCCAGGGGGACGTATGGGAAGCTAATTCTGTCCACTTTCCACTTGCATTTCAGCTATCTTCGTGAGACCCATTCCAGTTTGATCTACCCTCTTCTAAAAACCAAAATTAAAAACTGACATTACAGTTTGGCACAACCTTTCCCACTACCCGGCATTATTCTGGTTCTCTGCATCCCCCTCGTGACAAATCATAATGTCTGCCTATTGATCCCCTGAAATCAAACCTCTCACAGCCTAGAAAATCACATCAGATTGACTGGGATGCTTCTGTAAATTCAGCATTTTCGGCAAATGTTGTAGCTTGGGAGCTGGGGCAGAATTCTCTGCCTGGAGGCTGTGGACATCAGGACTGGCCATATTTAAGGCTCCAGGCTAAATTTAGCCCTCCCAGCTGGTTCTTATTCCAGCAACTGAGTGTGGGTTTGCCCGGCTGTATTTTAAGCTGAGCCTCAAATTTCCCTCTGTTTGATTTTGTTATGTTCTGCAGGATTTTGCCTTAGCTACCAAAAATATCAAGAGTTTTCTGATGGCGTTTTAACTAAGTAAAGTCAACTGAAGAGAACAGGAATGGACTGTCTAGCAGTAACATGACAATCTGTGACTTGAAGGGACCTGGCCAACTAGGAAGAGCATTATGCGATTGCCCTAAGTTAACTGTCTGAACTTATGGGGAGAAAAATGGACTTGATTGCTAATTGCATGCTCAGAAAGTTTACTGTTTAAAAACTCTTCCAATGGTTTTGAAACCCCGGGCTTAAGGAGAAAACAGTATACATCATATGCTATCATCTGCATGGGGAAAAAGAGAGTATGTATTTACATATGCAGATGATGTTTCTGGAACTCTTCTCTGGACCTGGCAACGCTGGCTGTCTCTGGAGAGAAAACCAAAAGACTGTAATCCAGAGGGTCAGGTTGGAATCATTCCCCATGACTGTCTATTCATTTCTGGTTTTGATGCTTTAAAAACATCTGTTTGAGTCACAGATCTGTGCATGGGCATGCAAAACAGTGGCTTCCTTATTCCATTATTGCCCCAGTAATAATAATGCAGCACTTCTTACTGCAGAAACTCTGGAGATGGGCAAGTTCTGCACCATGCACATGAGCATATATTTAAGTTCACAGTGTACCCACATGTACACACACACCCTGACATACTGTTTATATTTTAGCACATAATTGCATTTTGGAGGGTTTTAAAATACTGAATAAAGAAGTTGAAAGTATATATGCCAAGTTTGTGTGTGTGTGTGTGTGCATTTGTATAGTATATGCATGTGTATGTTATGTGTGTGTGTTGGTATGCTTATACGTGTGTGAATGTGTGTGCAGCCCAGAGGATGTTGATCATGGGTGTCTTCTATTCTTCTCTACCTTAAATTTTGCAACATAATTTCAGTAAACCTGGAGCTCACGGATTTGGTTAGACTGCCTGGCCAGCGAGCCCTTTGGATCTACGGCCTCTTGGAGTCAGCATTACAGATGCACACCTCTGGCTCTTATGTAGAGTTAGGGATCCAAACTCCAGCCCTCAGTCTTGGACAGCAAGTACTTTACCAACTGAGTCATCTCCCCATCCTCAATCTGAAAAGGTTAGTAGAATTTAATTCTTCACCGGAAAATTGTGGGTAAGTGCTGGTTTCTTCTCTATTTCTCTGTATAAAATATCTCAACCCAAAGCTTTCTCTTCAAAATAATTTCTGATCCTGTGTTTTCAAAAAGCAGTGTCCACAGCAGTGAATCCCCATAACATTAGGTCTCCACTGGAGTGGGTCCCCACAGCATCGAGTGTCCACAGCAGCACGTCCCCCAGTGCTAATATTGGCCTCTTATTTCTTCTAGTCTTCTGGATTTCTTCTAATTATCATTTATTTGACATCATTCAGGGATGACTCATATTTGCTAATGTCTTACCTAAGATCAGCTCATTTCGGCTTAACAAATGCTTATTGAACGAGAACTATGGGCTCACTGTGGGCTGGGTGCACAGGGTTATCAAGATGAAAAAGACACGATGTATCTATTCGTGTGGGAATAATGATCCTTTCTCTAAGACTTTCATGAAGCAGGAAACATTTTTACATTGATGTTAAGCTTTAAATAAAATACTTCTCACTCATCAGCTACATGCATGGCTTCCATCCTCCTGAAGCCTTCCCACGGGATTATTATTTTAAGTACTGTCTTTGCTAGATGAGATAACCTTCAAAGGCAATTGTAATGGTTCTCTCTTACTGGAGTAGCTGTAAACCAATAAAAGACTGAAGAGAGGGGCTGCAGAGACGACCCAGGGGTTAGAAACACTGGCTGCTCTTGCAGAGGACCCATGTCTGGTTCCCAGCGCTCACATTGTGGTTCAGCACCCTTTATTCCAGTTCAAGGAGATCTCACGCCCTCTTCTGGTCTCTGCAGGCACTGCCTAATCTGATACACGTTCACACAGACGGACAAACAACCAAACAAAAGATAAAAATAAGTAAATCGTGAGGCAATAAAAGAGAAAGACGGAAGAGGCCACACTATCAAGAAAAAGATAACAATTCACATTGAAAAATGATAATTACATTTCTTAGCAAAGGACTCCTATGAGCTTGTACCAATTTCAGCATTTTACCCCTCTCCACTAGTTGTGAACTTAGAGTCAGCGTACTTACTGTGTCCAGAACAAACTCCTTAAGGTGTCTACAAAGGAGCTAAAGGGAAATGCTTGATAGACACTGTAGCTAAGTGCAGGATAAAATGGAGGTGTGGAGCAGGTACCCAAGGTCTCAGTTTTGAGGGACAGGGTTGACAAGAGCCTAAGGAAACAGCAGAAGGCATCTGAAAGAGGGCAAGAGACTCAGGGCCTTCAAAGTGAGAGGGTCTTGGGCACACAGAAAGAGCATCTGTCTTACTGTGTCCCTGCTTGGACTGTCTGGGAGCTGTCAGACCCCAGCTGCAGCATGGTAGCATAGGCCCAGCTACCCTGACACACATTTTAAAAACTGTTGTCACAGGACTCTTGGCCTCCAACATCCACCTTTCCTTAAGTACCCAGCAAGCCCGCCATCATTTACTAGTTTTCCAGCTGAAACAGAGCATTTTCTCTTGGTAGAGCAAATTGCTTCCCTGCCAACCAGCTCAGAAGGAGCATACACCTTCTAACCCATCAGGCCCTTGGTACTGGGCACAACCTATGGGAGTCTGTGGGAGTCCAGCTCCGACCTTTCCCACCATCGAAGGGTTCTGAGGTGGAGGAGAGAGGGATACGAAAATATCAGATAGAGAGACCTTGATGATGAGAAGGAAGACAGAGACACAGGATAGCTTCGGGAGGGCCTGGGTCAATACCCAACAGCTGCTTCATTTATTCAAAAAGGCTTTTTATAATATGCCAAGGGGAGAGGCAAAAGACCTCCCCCTTGCAAGACTAAAGCACACTGCACCGCCAAGTGTAGACTTCCAAACACCTGATCACCACGCCCATGGCTAAATCATCTCCTCATGCAACCCTGCTGGGTAAAGCAAGCTCAGATTCTCTGACCCTGAGCAATTTGAGCTCCCACAACAACCCCCCCTGCCTTATCTACAGACACTTCTCGACATGCCCAGTTTTTCTTCTGCATATCCTCTGATGCCCTTCAAGAGCACCCCCCCACTCCCCATCTCATTAAGAGAGGTCCATCTGTGGTGTTTCTCTCCCTCAGTTTCCCTCCTTTCCACTTAGGATGTGTTCTTTCATCCATTATTCTTTGTGGCAGGCAGACTCTAAAATAGCTCCAAACTGTTCTGCCTCCCGTGTTTTATCTGCACCTTTGTGGAAATTCTTCCTCTTAGTGTGTGTGTGTCAGGGTGGGGTGGGGGAAAGCTGTGTCCTATCTTGTGTCTTTACTAGAAAATGGCACAGGCGATGTCTGTCTAGTTCAGATCTTAAGTGTCCACTCCAGCTTCCTTTCTTTTGTAGTGATAAGAAATCTGGACCACAAGCAACTTGGGGAGGAAAAGGTTTATTTGGCTTACACTCCCAGGTCACAGTCCATCACTGAGGGAATTTGGGACGGGAGCTTGAAGAAGAAACCGTAGAAGAGAACACTGCTCACTGGTTCACTTGCAAGCTCATGCTTAACAAGCTTTCTTATTTATCCAGGACCACCTAACAGGGAATGGTGCCACCCATAGTGAGCAGGACCCTCCTACATCAATTAATTATCAAGACCACCCCCCACATACATGCCCTTAGGCCAATCTGATCTGGGCAGTCCCCCAAATGAGTCTCTTCTGAGATGAGTCTAGGCTGAGTGAAGCAGACAATGAAAGCTAATTAGAACAATGTCTCAGGCTGGAGAGATGGCTCAGAGGTTAAGAGCACTGACTGCTCTTCCAGAGGACCTGAGTTCAATTCCCAGCAACCACATGGTGGCTCACAACCATCTGTAATGAGATCTGGTGCCCTCTTCTGGCCTGCAGTCATACATGCTGAATACATAATAAATAAATAAATCTTTAAAGCCGGGCGGTGGTGGTGCACGCCTTTAATCCCAGCACTTGGGAGGCAGAGGCAGGCGGATCTCTGTGAGTTCAAGGCTAGCTTGGTCTACAAAGCAAACTAAAAAAAAAAAAAAAAGAACAATGTCTCTATACGTCCAAGGCTTTGTCCTCCCTCTGTGCGATTAGGAGATGATGGAGTTTTTAAGGAGTGGCAGGTAAACTGTAAGGGACTGAAGACCCTGGTCTCTTCCATTCTCTCTATATTCCAGTCATGAGCTGAGTGGCTTTTTACTCCACACACACTCACCACAAACCCAAAAGCAACAGGGCCAGCCCAACCATGTGCTGAAAACTACCAACTGTGAGCCAGACAGTTACAAACCTTTTCTTTTTCTAAGTCGCTATTTCTTAGACACTTGTTTCAGTAACAGAAAGGTAAGATAATGTTACTCCTGGGGTTTTATTACAAAAGATTGTGACTTTCCTTGTGTTAGCCACTTCATCACTTCTGTCCTTGGCTGGCTTTGATGAAATAAGCTCTTAGGGAGGACCAGATAGCAAGGAATTAG
>CABHPH010141299.1:1957-48515 GCA_902168325.1 Peromyscus nudipes | reverse complement strand
TCAGTCCAAGCTTGCAGTGCCTCGGCCCCTACCCATGCAGCCCCTTCCTGACCTCCTCCTCTGGGTCTGGGCCCCTCGCTTCTCCCACATCCACACCCAGTCCTTGGCCGGGACCCGCTCCGGTATTGAGCGTATGTCTCCATATTTCTGTTTTTCTTGCTTTTCTCTGAGTCACACCGACTTCTGTTCCAGACTCCGTGAGGTGATCACGAATCCTTGCCTTGTGATCCCTTGCCCACTCGCCGCTCTAACCTTGATGATCACCTTTTGCACGGCAGTGATTGTGTCGGTTAAAAAAAAAAATCTGGAAGTAAATTGATTCTACCCGCATAGTGTGTGACGCCCGAGAAGTTCAGGGCTTTTTAAATTTAGTAAAGTGGTGATCCTGTTTTAGACCAGGTCCAGTAGAAACAAATCCAGGAGATGGTTTTAGTTCCATCTGTGGATAGGGATTGGAATGACCTTGGTGTTGACACTTTGGGTCATTTTTTTTCTTCTGTAGTGAGGAAAATGAGCTGGATGGTGGGGAGAGTGAATTTAGAGTTCATTTGCTTGTTTGGGTGGAAAATAAATATATTTATTATGTGTGTGGGAGGTCAGAGCATAACTTATGGGAGTCATTCTGGCTTTCTGTCATATGGGTTCTGGGATTGAGTTTAGGTCTTAAGGCTTGGCAGCAAGTCCACTGACTCTTTGAACTTATCTAGTTGGCTCTGGGTTTTCCCTCCCCTCACTCTTTTTTTTGGAGACAAGGTCTCTACATAGCCCTAGATATGCTGGAACTATGTAGACCAGGCTGGCCTTGAACGCAAGAGAGATCCTCCTCTGCCTCCAGAGTGCTGGGATTAGCCAGGCTTGGATTTCTCTTTTTGTAAAAAATATATAGGTAAGCCAGGCGGTGGTGTCACAGGCAGAGGTAGAGGCAGGTGAAACTCTGTGAGTTTGATTCCAGCCTGATTTACATAGGGAGTTCCAGGACAGTCAGGACTACATAAAGAGACCCTGTCTTCCCGCCCCCCAAAAAGCCCCAAACAACGAATAAATAAAATGAAATGGGTACACTGACATTAGTAGTACCTAGAAGAACAAAACATCATGCTCTTAGCTTTTGGGAATATTTGGGATACTTTGTCTTTTCTGAAATGCTTGAGGTTTATGGCTGTGATTCTTCCCTTATTAGATGGCTCGGACTCAAAAGAACAAGGCTACAGCACATCACCTTGGGCTGCTTAAGGCTCGCCTTGCTAAGCTTCGAAGAGAACTCATCACTCCGAAAGGTGGCGGTGGTGGTGGGCCAGGAGAAGGTTTGTGGTTCCATATAATCTGTGTGTGTGTGTGTGTGTGTGTGTGTGTGTGTGTGTGTGTGTGTAGTTTCTATTGAACTAATATGTGTGTGTGGGTGTGTATGTGTGTATTTACATGATGAATTATTTATTTTTCTTTTGAGATAGTCTCCCCTGCCCTGGAACTCACTTATATAGACCAGGCTGGCTTCAAACTCACAGAGATCCACCTGCCTCTGCCTTCCAAGTGCTGGGATTAAAAACATGAACCACTATGCCTGAATTCTGTGAATGTTTTTTGTTTTTGTGACAGGGTTTCTCTGTGTAACAGCTCTGGCTGTCCTGAAACTCCACTCTGTAGACCAGGTTGGTCTAGAACTCACAGAGACCTGTTTGCCTCTGCCTCCCTGGTGCTGGGATTAAAAGCTACCACTATGGCTACTTTATTTTTACTTATTTACCTTTTGTTAAATTGAGGTGGATCTTACTGATCCTGGAATTCACCAGTTCAGCTAGACTAACTTCATCCAGCTCTGGAGATGTGCTTGTAAGCCAGCAGTGGGTTACAGGTGTGTGTAGCTGTTGCTGGCTTTTATGTGGGTGCTGAGAGTCCACACTCAGGCCCTCATGCTTGTGTGACAGGTACACTGATGACTAGATCATCTCCCTAGCCCCATTACTTTTAAATATTTAAAATTGATTTTGTGTGTGTAATTAATATTTTTAGCAGGGCAGTTGGTGGTACAGGCATTTAATCCCAGCACTCAGGAGGCAAAGGCAGGCACATCTCTGAGTTGGAGGCCAGCCTGGTCTACAGAGTGAGTTCCAGGACAGCCAGGACTACACAGAGAAACTATTGTCTCAAAAAACAGACCCTCCTTTAATGCCACAACTCGGGAGGCAGAGGCATGTGGATCTCTGAGTTCAAAACTAGCCTGGTCTACATAGCAAGTTCCAGGATAGCCAGGGCTGTTACACAGAGAAACCCTGTCTCGGTGGGGGGAAAAATAATAATAAAAAAAATTTATCAAAGTTTATTGTATTTTTTTTAAGACATGGTTTCTCTGTGTAGTTTGGAGCCTGTCCTGGAACTCGCTCTGTAGCTCTGGATCCACCTGGCTCTGCCTCCCGAGTGCTGGGATTAAAGGCATGTAACCACCACTGCCTAGCATATTTGTATTTTTTAAGCCTGACATATTTTAGTGGTATTGGGGATCAAACCAGGACCTCATACATGCTAGGCAGATGTCTTATTACGATCCCCAGCCCCTAAGCCTAAAATTTTTTTTATAAATTGTTGCAGTACTGAGGCTTGATCCTAGGGGCCTTGTGCATGTTAGGCAGGTCTTGTACCACTGAGCTACATACATATCAAGTCCTTAACCCTGAAATCCTGAATTATATTTATTTTATTTTAGTTTTCTGGTTCAGAGACAACTAAATATTATCCAGGTGAACAGTAGTTTTATTTATATATCATGCCCGGGAAAAACATAGATTTATTGAAATATGTACACCTATAGCTTTAGTGAGGTTGAAATAAAGAAGCTGATGCTAGAGTGTGAAAGTGGAAATGGTAAATTGAAGCTAAGGGAACTAGAATTAGGAATGCTGTATATCTGGCATGCTTGCTAGAGAAAACCCACAAATAGTGGAAGAACTATCTCCAACTCTATGTTCTTTTTTGGGGTGGGTGTTTTGCCTGCATGTATATATCTGTGCACCCTGTAAAGAGCATGTTAGATCAGTTGGATCCTCTGGGACTGGAGTTAGAGATCATCATGAGCTTCCTTGTGAGTGCTGGGGATTGAGTCTGGTCCTCTGCAAGAGCAGTCAGTGCTCCAGCCCCAGAGTGTTACATTTTTGAGAGAGAACCTCATATATTCCAAGCTGACCTCCAAACTTCTTATCCTCCTGCCTTTTACCTCCCAAGCACTGGGAGTACAGACATACATCACCGTACCTGGTCAACCTTCAGTATTTTTTGGATGAATGCTTTTGTAATCTTTGGGCCTTAAATATTATACTAGAAACTGTTATAATTTAAGTAATAAAGGATTACATTGTTTTAATCAAGTACTGCATTAAATTGAATTGTGAATTTTGTGCTTGAGTTCTATTTCAGAAATAAGCCACAGAAAGTTAGAGAAACACTAACAAAAATATGAATGGAATTAGGTCAGTTGTGATGTATCCAAGGATAACTCCTGTTTTTTGATGTTTATTGTTTTAGGTTTTGATGTGGCTAAGACAGGTGATGCTCGAATTGGGTTTGTGGGTTTCCCATCTGTGGGGAAGTCAACTCTGCTAAGTAACCTAGCAGGAGTGTACTCTGAAGTGGCAGCATATGAGTTCACTACGTTGACCACCGTGCCTGGTGTCATCAGATATAAAGGAGCCAAGATCCAGGTGAGTAAGATTTGCAGACCACGAAAGGAAAGGAATGCAATGTTTTCATTCCTTTCAGAAGTACTTTATTAGTAGCCCACAGTATGTCAGGTCTGTGCGTTTATTTCCCTGGCCCTCATCTCTTCACAGTTGCTACATTTGTTTAACAGGAAAGTAATATAATGAAGTAGGGCCTATGAAAATCCATGAAAAGAGGGACTACTGTTTTTCTCTGATAATGAGGGAAGAACATCTGAGACAGGGCTTTATGTACAAAGTGACTTTCGGACATGAGTCCTTTTAAGATTGATTTTATTTTATGTGTGTGGGTATATTGCCTGCATGCATGTATATGTGTGCCATGTGTATGACTGGTGCATGCATCTTCTGGAACAGACATTCCTGATGCTAGGAATTGAACCTGGGTCCTCTAGAGGAGCACCCAGTGTTCTCTCTCTCTCTTCTCTCTCTCTCTCCCTCTCTCTCTCTCTCTCTCTCTCTCTCTCTCTCTCTCTCTCTCTTTTCTGAGACAGGGTTTCTCTGTGTAGTTTTGGAGCCTATCCAGGAACTCACTCTGTAGACCAGCCTGAGTGCTGGGATTAAAGGCATGTGCTACCACGCCTGTCGTGCACCCAGTGTTCTTAACCACTGACCTATTTCTGCAGCCCTTGGAAGTGACTCTTTTGAGAAAAGGTCATATATAGTCAATGCTGGCTTGAACTCCAGGTTTGCCCTTGCCTCAGCCTGTAAAGTGCTAGAATTATAGGTGTGTGATACCACATCTGGTTGGCAGGGTGTCTTGAAGTTAGCATATGTCTTTCTATTGCTGCAATGAAACACCATGACCAAAAAGCAAGTTGGGGTGGAAAGGGTTTCTTTGGCTTACACTTCCATATCACTGTTCATCATCAAAGGATGTCAGGACAGGAACTCAGACAGGGCAGGAACATGGAGGCAGGAGCTGATGGAGAGGCCATCTAGAAATGCTGCTTACTGGCTTGCTCCCCATGGTATGCTCAACCTACTTTCTTATGGAACCTAGGACCACCAGCCCAGGGATGGAACAACCCACAATGGGCTGGGCCCTCCCCCATTAGTTACTAATGAAGAGAATGCCCGACAGTCTTGCTAATAGCCTGATCTGATGGAGGCATTTTCTCAAAAATTTCCTTTTAAATAACTCTAGCTTGTGTCATGTTGAAATAAGACTAGCCAGCACAGCATAGAATTTCACAGCCAGAAAAGTAAAAGTGTACTTTAGACAGCTATCACACACCTTTAATCCCAGCACTCTGGAAGCAGAGGCAGACAGATCTCTGTGAGTTTGAGGCCAGCCTGGTCTATATAGTGAGTTCCAGGATAGCGAGGATTAGGTAGAGATACCCTGTCTTGAAACAAAGGAAAAAAAAAGAATTAAAAACAAGTAAAAAAAAAAAAAAAACAACTGTATTGGTCCGTCTGATCGTGATTTGATAGCAGATAGGAATAATGAGTGTGGATTCTGTAAAGTAGGTTGAGCCTGATTTATAAAGGGCCTTTGTATATGCTAAGGAAGCTGAGCTTTATCTCTATAAGACATTTGAGATATAGTTTACTCTCTAAAGGCACCTGAGTTTCAGTGTATTGCCCCCCCCCCCCTTTTTTTCTTTTCCGAGACAAGGTCTCATGTAGCCATACTGGCCTCAAATTCAGTTTGTAGCTAATGATGGATGACCTTGGAACTCCTGATCCTCCTGTCTCTACCTCTGAGGTGCTGTGATCATAGGCCTGCACCATTATACTTGGCTCTTAGACATCTTCCATGAAATATATGGTGCATATATCTGAAGCCCCCCCCCCCCAGACTGTTTCTCTGTTTAGCCCTGACTGTCCTGGAACACACTGTGTATACCAGGCGGGCCTTGCACTCAGAGATCTGCCTCCCTTTGCTTCCCAAATTCTGGGATCAAACGCGTGTGCCACCAACATCCTGACAAAGATTTATTTATTTATGTGTTTTGTCTGCATACCAGAAGAGGGCATTGGCTCCCATGGGACTAAAGTTATAGATGGCTGTGAGCAGCTATCTGAGTGCTGAGTTTCAGGACCTCTGAAAGAGCAGCTAGTGCTCTTAACCTGTGAGCCATCTCTCCAGCCCAGCCATATTTTTTTATATAAAGAGTTTGAGCATAAAGAGTTTATATAAACTTTATATAAAGAGTTTTTTATGTAAAGATTTTGTATCCACAGGTATATGGGTGTGTATGTGATGTGACTTTTCAAAGTTTTCTATGCGCTTTCTTTACTTCCCTCCTCCATTAGTGAGTAATCGCTCATCAGTTTCTTGTCACTGCAGATTGGTTTACACGGTAAGAATTTGATGTAAGTGAGAATCTGTAAGGGCTACTGAGATGGTTAAGGCACTTGCCACGAAGGCTGATCCTCGAGTTTGATTTCTAGAACCCACATGGTGGAAGGAGAGAACTGACTCTGCAAGTTGTCCTCTGACCTTTATAACCTGCCTTCCTCTACTATTTTATATTAACTTTTTTATTTTAAAGTAATTTTAAAGTTGAAAAAATAGTACAGACAATTCTCTTATATTGCTCACTTGCTTCCCTTTACTGTTAACATCTTTTTTATTTTTTTGACAGGGTTCCTCTGTAACTCTGGCTGTTCTGGAACTCAGAGATCCACCTGCCTCTGCTTCCTGAGTGCTGGGATTAAAGGTGTGCGCCACCACTGCTGCCAGTATTAGTTAGCATCTGATATAACCACAGAACATTATCAGAGATAGGTCAATACTGGCGCAGGAATAGTCATTAAACAGTTGACAGTAATAGAATGTCTCCCTTTTTTGCACCAGTCACTTTGGAAGTGAGTCCTTTTGTTTGTTTTTTGAGACAGGGTTTATCTGTATATCCCTGGCTGTCCTGGAACTTGCTCTGTAGACCAGGCTGGTCTTGAACTCACAGAGATCTGCCTGCCTCTGCCTCCTGAATGCTGGATTATAGGTGTGCACCACCACTGCCCATCTGTAAGTGAGTCTTTTGAGAAAGGGTCTTGTTAGTTTTGGCAAGAATACTGCAGAAATTATGTTGTGTCTTCATCCTTATAATGCCAGTGTGATTTAGTGATGTTGACTTTGTGTGTATGTATGTATGCTATGTGTTCCTATATGTGTGTATATATGTGTACTTACTTGTGTGTGCATGTAGAGACCAGAGATTGAGATGAGAATGTGTTCCTCTATTGCTTTCCACTTTAATTTTTTGAGACAGGTTTCTCAGTGAACCTGGAACTCACTGTTTTTTCTAGACTAGCTGTTGTCCATTGAACCCTGGGAATTCCCCCCTCCCCCAACCTCCCACCTGAGGTTTTCTGTGCCTTGCTTTTATGTGGAGTCTGGGGATCTGAACTCAGGGCCTCCTGCTTTAAAAAAAAAAAAAAGAAAAAGAAAAAAAAAACCAGCAAGCACTCTAACCTTCCAAGCCCCCAACTCCCGTCACTATTAACTTTTTTGTTTTTAAGACATATTGTTTGTAGATCTGGCTTTGACCTTAAGATTCTGCCTCTGCATCTGTTCGTGGGAGCTGTAACTGGTTTGATATTAAGATGGTGTTTGCAGCTGGGTAGTGGTGGTTCATTCCTTTAATCCCAGCATTCGGGTGGTAGAGGCAGGAAGATCTCTGTGAGTTCTAGGCTAGCCTGGTCTACAGAGTGAGTTCCAGGACAGCCAGGAACCCTGTATCAAAAAACAGAGAGAGAGAGAGAGAGAGAGAGAGAGAGAGAGAGAGAGAGAGAGAGAGAGAGATGGTATTTTCAGAACTTCTGAATTATGATATTTTCTTTTCAAAGATAGTTAATATTTCAGGGGAGATACTCTGAGAAAAATCCACATTCTAATTCTTATGCTTTCATTTTATTATTAAAATTTATTTTATGTAAGTGTTTTTATGCTTGTGTGCCTGTTTACCACTTGTATGTGTATTGCCTGCAGAGTCACAAGAGGGTGTTGGATTCTTAACTGTTTAACTTTTCTGTATTGTTACAGTTTTGTATGTGCTGCAGAATGAAGCATACCTCTTTTTTTTTTTTTTTAAGAGATTTATTATGTATACAACATTCTGTAACATTCTGCCTCCATTTATGCCTGCAGGCCAGAAGAGGGTACCAGATTTCATTATAGATGGCTGTGAGCCACCGTGTGGTTGCTGGGAATTGAACTCAGGACCTCTGGAAGAGCAGCCAGTGTTCTTAACCTCTGAGCCATCTCTCCAGCCCTCAAGCACACCTCTTAAACTTTTGTCTACTCTTTGGTGTCTGTTTTAAAATAGTTGTTGCTGTTCTGTCACCCTGTCTAATGGTGACTTTCAGTTCTTTTTTCTGTTGCATTTGTTAATTGGATTTCTATATGGAAGAGCAGTTCTTCATTCATTTATTCAATAATTTCTATCAGTATGGAGTCCTGGATATTTTATGTGTTATAATTCAGTACTATTAGCTGGCCAGTGATGGCACACACCTTTAATCCTGGCACTTGGGAGGCAGAGGCAGGCGAATCTCTGAGTTTGAGGCCAGCCTGGTCTACAGAGTTACAGGATAGCTAGGGCTACACAGAAAAACCCTGCCTCACCACCCCCCTCAATAATTCAGTACTATTTTTACTCACATTTTACCAGCTTTGACCGTTAGAAAGTTCTTTTTATTGTCTCCTGTGTTTTTTTTTTTTTTTTTAAGATTTATTTATTTATTATGTATACAGCATGTATGACTGCAGGCCAGAAGAGGGCACCAGATCTCATTACGATGGTTGTGAGCCACCATGTGGTTGCTGGGAATTGAACTCAGGACCTCTGGAAGAGCAGTCAGTGCTCTTAACCTCTGAGCCATCTCTCCAGCCCGTCTCCTGTGTTTTTTACATAAGCCCTGCCTTGTTTCCTTTTTCTTTTGGGATATGGTTTTACTAAGTAGGCAAAGCTGGCCTGAAGCTCAGTGACCTCCTACATTGTCTCCTGTGTGTTGGGATTGTAGGTGTGTATTATCATCCTCAGCAGTACTGTGATTTATTGAACAAATTGAAAATCAGCAGAAATGGTGCAAGCCATTATAAATTCAAGATGATGTGAGTGGTTGCTAAATGTCATTTTACCTAATCATGCAGTTCTGTCCAGTTGTTTTATGTATTTTGCATGTGTGTATATATAGTGTAGTATGTGTGTATCTATGCATATTTGTGGGCATATGTGTGTGAGGGGTGTGGGCATGTGTGTGTGGAGACCAGAGTTTGATGGCAGGTGTCTTCCTCATTCATTCTCCAACTTACATATTGAGGCAGGGTCTCTTACTTGAACTCAGAGCTTGCCCAAGATAGTCAGCTTGCAATTGGAATTCCCTCTCTGTCCCCAATTCTGGGTTACATATAGGCTGCCACATTCTACTGGTATATGAGTGGACTTTAGGGATCTGATTCCAGTCCTCATGATTTTGTCGCAAATGCTTTACCTACTGAGTTTTCTCTGCAGCACCTTGTTAG
Organism: Peromyscus nudipes; assembly: GCA_902168325.1. Classification (NCBI taxonomy): domain Eukaryota; kingdom Metazoa; phylum Chordata; class Mammalia; order Rodentia; family Cricetidae; genus Peromyscus; species Peromyscus nudipes. The sequence goes on along the minus strand of CABHPH010141299.1, from coordinate 39,329 downwards.
TCATTTTCAGTGACCTGAAGTACATGAATAACCTGTAGCTGACATTTAGTATATGCTAAGGAAAATAATATTCACATAGTCACTTGTGAGGAAGATTGGATTTGATAAAATAGGTGTGGTGAGACACTTGTAATTCTAGCACTTAGGAAGTGGGTGGAGCTAGAAGGTCTAGAAATTCAAGGTCATCCTTAGGTACATACTGATTTCAGGAACATCTTGGATTCCATGATACTCTGGGATCTCAAAATGTGGGAGTCTCAGATGTAATTAATATCATGAGTGTAATTAATATCTTGAATGTGATTCATGCCACTGAATCGTGAACTTAAGAATGGTTATAATTGCAAATATTATGTTCATTTAAAAAAATAAGGTGGAATGTAATCACCATATATTATATGTGTGTATGAAATTGAAGACAATGATGTTCTAAAATAGAAAGTGGTGATGGTGTCATGGGCCTATGAGAATGCTGGACTAAAGTCTATCAAATTGTGCAAGCAGGCAAATTGTATACTATGTGAATTATTTGTCAATAAAGATTTTATAAAACGTAAAAAAAAAAAAAAGCGTGTGGTACCACAAAAAAAAAAAGTGGGGGGGGGGTGTCTATGACCACCAAGCCTGGGAGAGTAATAATCAGAATGAAGCAAGAAGGAAATCTGGGCTGTGCAGTGGTGGCACACACTTTTTATCCCATTGCTTGGGAGGCAGAGGCAGGTGGATCTCTGAGTTTGAGTCCAGCTTGGTCTATAAAGTGTATAGCCAGAGCTACATTGAGAAACCCTATCTTGAAGAAAAAAGAAAGAAAAAAGAAAAAAAAGTAGAAACAGAAACTCCAGTTTTTTATTGTTTCCTATGTTTTTTACATAAGAAACAACACCTAGGAAGCCGGTTGGTTTTGAACTTTTTTAATTTAAAGATTTATTATGTATTTTACGTCTGTGGATGTTTTGTCTACATGTACATTTGCACATCAGAAGAGGGCATAGGATCCCATGAGACTACAGATAGAGATGGTTGTGAGCTGCCACCATGTGGGTGATGGGAATTGAACTCACGACTTGGAAAAGCAGCTAGTGCTTGTAACTGCTGAGCCCCTGGTTCAAACTTGTAGAGTAACTTATTACTCTACAAGTAATTTATTTTAGGCATATTTAAGTACGGTACAATTTGGAAAAACGTTTTCTGGTTTAACACAGTCCCCTGTGCACAAGGAGGTATAACTACATCAAAGCTTTTCTCAAAGTACACATCACTTCTTCCATAAATTGGATTCTGGAGATAGGCTGCATGTATTGCCTTAAGGGGTGAGGGAAGGATCTGGTGTGGTCTCAGTCATACTGATATCTTAGAGGTCATCTGGGTTATTAGCACCTCTGGTACTACTTGTAGGAGCTTGGTGTGGCCTGGCCCTACAGATAGTGCAAGGATCACCTAGGCTATTAGCCACCTCTGTTCCCAGCCTTCTGGGCAGAAAACAGGTTATACATCTTTTCCATTAAAAAGACAGCCCTGCATGTTTAACATTCCTGTATCCCTAGTGCGATCTGTAAGCACAAAGACCTTTTTGTTCCCAACACAAAGAAAGATTGGATTTGGGTCTCATAAATAAATGTTGGATACTAGAGAAATACTGGTATCCAAAGGAGGATACTTGTTAGTGTGATTGTTTATTCAGATTTATAACTGGTTGTTCCTTCTTTTCCCTGTTCTTAATCTTGTAGCTCCTGGATCTCCCAGGTATTATTGAAGGTGCCAAGGATGGGAAAGGCAGAGGTCGTCAAGTCATTGCAGGTGAGTGGTCTGGGGCTGCCATCTGGGCATCCCATAGATAGCTTCTGTTGGCTAACACTGTTCTAGTTATTCACTCCCTGTAAGTTTTAGATGTTTCAGATAACATCTTTATTGATTTTTTTTTCCAGCAGAAATCCTTAATTTTGATAGATTCTAATTTGCCTTTAAAATTGGTTTAGATTTGTTTGATATGTATTGTTTATAATTAGTGCTTAGCCTGCATTGTATGTATGTGCCCCACATGTCTGTGTAGAGCCTGGGGAGGCTAGTGAGGTGGTTGTATCCCCTTGAACTGGAGGTTAAAAAGTGCCTGCCACCCTGCATCGCCTTTTTCTTTTTTTCTTTTTTGCATGAATTCTGGGGATCAAACTCGGGTCCTGATGCAAACATTTTACCTACTGAACTATCTCCCTGGCCTTGAAGGTGTCCTATAAATCCTTATCTTTCCTTAGGTTTTGTTGTTATTATTTATTTTTATTTTTGTGTGTGCTTTGTCTGCGTGTATATGTGGCTCAGTGACTGTGGAGGTCTGAAGAGTGCATTGGATTCCTTGGAACTGGAATTATGGATGGTTCTGAGTGGTAGGAACCGAATCTAGGTCCTTTGCTAGAGCAACATGTACTCTCAACTGTGAAGTCATCTCTCCAGCCCTGGACTTAATATTTTTTTTTTTTTCTTTTTTGGTTTTTTTGAAACAGGGTTTCTCTGTGTAGCTTTGCGCCTTTCCTGGAACTCACTTTGGAGACCAGGCTGGCCTCGAACTCACAGAGATCCGCCTGCCTCTGCCTCCCGAGTGCTGGGAGGGAACGAGAGAGGATGAGGGAGGGGATGGTGTAAATGACTAGTAAATACACAAAAAGATTCAACGTTGTTAGTCATTACCACCACTGGGAGAAGTCATTAAATACTGGTTAGTGATACCACTGACAGTTGGTAAGGCTGTGAAATACTTGGGAGTTTTTAACTCACTGCTAATGGAAATATAAACATATAAGCATTTGGACAACTGTTTTAACAATTTCTGGTCAGTTTTATTTGATATGCAACAGTTTCACTGGTGTTTATCTAGGAAAAGTGAAAACATACCAACAGAAAGACTTACTTGTACATGACTGTCCCCCCCCCACACACACACACACAGACACAGGGTTTCTCAGTGTAACAGCTTGATCGGGCTGGCCTTGAACTCACAGAGATCCGCCTGCCTCTGCTTTTGCCTCCCAGATACATGACTGTTTATAGCAGACTCAAATTATACTTCCAAATAGAAAATAATACATATGTTCCTCCATAGGTGAGTAGCAGGTAATAGTTTACTCCTCAGTTATAAAAGAGACAAGTTACTGATAACATACACAATGTGGTTGAATATTAAAAAGGGCTAGAATAAAAGATTTGAGCAGAAAAGAATACATTTTATTCCATTTATGTGGAATTTTAAAAAGTAAAACTACCTATGGTAATAGAAAGTTCTTGACAAGGAATAAGTCTAAAATGAGTACAACTTTTGGAGGGGATTTGAATGTTCTGTATATTTGGACTGACTTATTTTTGACAGTCTTCCATAGCATAGTTGGCCTTAATTTGTTTTGGTAGCTGAGGATGTCCTGATGTTCGTGCTGGGGTTGCAAGTGTCCGCTACCACACCCATCTTGACTCTGTCTTGACTAGTGTGGTGATTAGATCACTAAATCATCTGCTGAACAGCTATTGTTTGGTTTTATAAAGTGTAGTTTGGTAAGGCTGATGAAGTGTATGTTAATTGGGGCTGGGGAGATGATTGAGTGGTTAGAGCACTGCTGGCCTTACAGAGCATCTAGATTTGATTCTCAGCACCCACATGGGAGCTTATAACCCACTGTGTCTCCAGTTTCAGGGCACCTTCTGTCCAACATTCATATGAACATTAAAAAAATCAACCAGATACATGACCGTAATCGTGTAATACAGATAATGTAATCTGGTTTTTATTTTAGAGTTTATATTTTAAAGTTTATTATTTTAGAGTTTATATTTTTAAAAATGTTTCTAAACTTATCTGTAGTTTATTACTCAGTTTATATTTTTAGTTTGATTGTCTTACTCGTATATAAAGGATTGGCCAGTTTTCTGGGTGATTGTTTGATAACTTTAAGGCATGCAAATTGATAGCTAGTATAAATCTTTGGTAACCTTAAGCATTTTATAACATATAACAACAACAAAAAAAAAAAACTCAGTCTAGGGGCTAGATAGAAAACATCTCTATTTGAGTTTTTGGGTTAGTAAAGACTGTATGCATTCAACTTAGGGTATCATTTTTACCCCCAGTGGCCCGAACATGTAATTTGATCTTGATTGTTCTGGATGTCCTAAAACCCTTGGGACATAAGAAGATAATTGAAAATGAATTGGAAGGCTTTGGGATTCGCTTGAACAGCAAACCCCCCAACATTGGCTTTAAGAAGAAAGACAAGGGAGGCATTAACCTCACAGCCACTGTAAGTGGGGAAGATGACGTGGGGTAGACTACTGACTGGGGGGGTTGGTGTGCCAGTGGATTCAAGTGTGCAGAAATTGGTAATTTGGACACTTTCTGCCCGTTTCCTGCTCTCATTGAGATAACTGAGTCATCTTGTAATAACTGACAAAAAAGACAAGGTCATGACAGGAATCACCCTCACGTGTAGTTTTTCAACTTTATTTCTGCTGCTTAGGTCTCTACCTAGGGTGGTACAGGCATTTGGAACAATATGACCAGGAAGTAGTTGCCAGTAACCTGTGCTTTCATTTATTTAACATAGATTTATAAAGCACTAACGGAGACCAGGGATTAGTTTAAGCTCTGGAAGTGGCAAAGGGAGGGAGGACGTAGAAGGCACAGAGTCGTCAAGACCCCTCATTGCTGGGTAACTGAACAATTAGTGAGGAAAGCACAGTATATTAGATTAATAAAGGAAAGTAGGGAAAGATGAGGAGGCTGTTTGTTCCCCCACCTCCCCAGCCTGTTTCGTGTGTCACAGTTTGGCCTCAAACTTACTGAGAATGTAATTCTCAGTAGCTGAGAATGATAGTGAACTTCCATACTCCTGCTTCTGCCTCCTGAGAGCTGGGATGACAGATGTTTCCCAACATGCCTGGTTTCTGGGGTTTCTGGGCATTGAATCTTTGACTTTGTGCATCCTAGGTAAGCCAACTTCAGTACAGCCCCAGTCTCTAGGGCTACCAACCCCTCTCCCCCCCCACCACAAGGTTCTCTTTATACCCCTGGCTGGCTTCGAACTCAGATCTAGCTGCCTCTGCCTCCCACGTGCTGGGATTAAAGGTGTGTGCCACCACGACCCACAGGGTTACCTTCCTCTAAGTGGTTCAGAGAAATCTTCACTGAGGTGACAGGAGAGGATCAGTCAGGTGAATGTCTTGGGGAAGGGTGTTTGTTGATGGGGAAGAGCCCAGTGCTGAGATGGAAGCATGGATGCAGCAGAGTGAACAAACTAGAGATGAACACAGCCTAGGGCCTTTTAGTATATTCTGACCCATGGAATAACCATTTTAAAGTTTTTATTCACCTTTATTTCAAGTGTGTGAGGTTTTGCCTGCATATGTGTATATCACATATGTCTGGTACCTGAGGTTATTTTTACTCTTTACTCTTTTGGGGGGCCCGCCACCCAGCTCCCAAATAATCACACATAGAGACTTGTCCTTACAAGCCAGCCTTAGCTTGGCTTGTTCTTGCCAGCTTTTCTTAATGTAAATTATCACATCTACCTTTTGCCTCTGGGCTTTTACCTTTCTATATTTTTGTCTATCTTTTCTTGTTATTCCGTGGCTGGCTGGCTGGCTGGCTGGCCCTGATGTCCTCCCCTTCTCTTGCTCCTCTTCATCTTTCCTTCCAGATTTCTCCTTTTTTCTTTTACGATTTTATGCATATGGCTGTTTTGCCTGTGTGTTACATTATTGTAGCACTGTGTGCCTGGTGCTTGGAGGCCAGAAGAGGGTTCTTTAGACAGGGTCACACTGTGAAGCTGTAGCTGGCCTGGAAGTCTCTGTGAAGACCGTATTGACCTCGAACTCAGAGTTCTGTCTTCCTCTGCCTGCTGATTCTGTCATTAAGGGTGTCCATCAGCAAGCTAAGTGAAGACTGATTTAAAGAAAAGTGGGTGGGTGGGTGGGGGAGGTTGGAGTAGGTGACACACACCAGTGCTTTTTAGTGGAGATCAGAGGGGAACTATAGGAGTGAGTTCTCTTCCCAGCATCTCAGTTGAGCTCAGGCTGTCAGGCCTGGCAGCAGACGCCTTTACCTAGAGCATCTCCTGACCTGACCCTGAAAACTTCCGTTGATTTTATTATTATTTTTTTATTTAAAGATTTATTTATTTATTATGTATACAGTGTTCTGCAAGCATGTATGCCTGCATACCAGAAGAGGGCACCAGATCTCATTACAGATGGTTGTGAGCCACCATGTGGTTGCTGGGAATTGAACTCAGGACCTCTGGAAGAACAGCCAGTGCTCTTAACCTCTGAGCTATCTCTCCAGCCCCAGTTGATTTTATTTTGTAAAATTATGTATATGCTGGGCAGTGGTGGCACACAGTGCACATCTTTAATCTCAGCACTCGGGGGGGCAGAGACAAGGGGGTCTCTGAGTTCTAGGCCAGCCTGGTAAGAAAGAAAAGAAGCCGGGCATTGGTGGCACGTTTTAAGACAAAGTGGGAGAAGGACAACTGGAGAAAATTAGACTGGTGGGGACCATATAAAGACAGTGTTTCAGACAGAAGGGGAGTTAGCAGCTTCATCAGTTGGTCAGTGGATTAAGGCCTGAGAGTTTCTCAGAGTTCAGATTAACATGAGTTTAAGCTATCTTCTCCAAAAGATCTTCCCATTTATTTTGTCATAATATTTGAACTTAAGAATTCTTTGAGCCGGGCATTGGTGGCGCACGCCTTTAATCCCAGCACTCGGGAGGCAGAGGCGGGCGGATCTCTGTGAGTTCGAGGTCAGCCTGGGCTACCAAGTGAGTTCCAGGAAAAGGCGCAAAGCTACACAGAGAAACCCTGTCTTGAAAAACAAAAACAAAAAAAAAAAAAAAAAAAAGAATTCTTTGAATTAGTGTGCTATAGCTGTTGTTAATGGCTCTGTTAGGTGACTTTAACAACAGGTTTACAAGGATGATTGTTAGGGTGATACTGAATTAGGACTCCACCCTAATGCCCTGTTCTAATTATCTCCTTAAAGATGATGTCATCAATTATTGTTACATTCTGAGATACTGAATATAGGACTTTAGTGTATGAATTACGGGGAATGGGCTATGATACAGGACACAGTTTAGCATATTACATATCTACCTCGTAGTTTATAACTTTTTTTAGTTATAGTCTACTGTAAATTAGTTACTTTTATTCAGGGCAATGTAATGAGTTTAAATTCTGGCTAGAATTTTTCAGGTCTAGTGCTGGGGATGTGGCTCAGTAGGTAGGATGCTTGCCCAGCATGCACAAAGCCTTGGGTTAATTCACAGTACCACATTAACAGAGCATATCTATGATCGAAGCACTTGGGAGTTACAGTTAGGAGGATCAAAGTCATTCTTGGCTACTTAGCAAGTTTGAAAGCAAGTCTAAAAAAAAGTACACAGAGCTGGATATGGCCTTTAATCCCAGCACCCAGGTAGAGGCAGTTGATCTCTGTGAGTTCCAGGTCAGCCAGAGCTACATAGTCTCCCAGAAAAGAAAAGTACACACGGTCCCTCCATCTTCCCTGATGTGTCTTTTTTTTCTCTATCCATTCAGTGCCCTCAGAGTGAACTAGATGCTGAAACAGTGAAGAGCATTCTGGCTGAATACAAAATTCACAATGCTGATGTGACTCTGCGTAGTGATGCCACAGCCGATGACCTCATTGACGTGGTCGAAGGGAACAGGTACTTGGTGTGTCTTTGGGACTGAGTGTGAGGCTTGTGAGGGAACTAATAACAATGCATTCCGAATCTGGACGATGGTGCAACCCAACCCCGGCTGTACTGTTGTGCTGCTGCCTGCCATGGGACCCTGTGGGCTTCATTTCTAACTTCTCCCCTGCTCTGCAGGTTGATTAATGATGGTGCTAAAGTCAGCCTGTTTTGTCAGCAAATCCAAGTGAACAACTTTCTTTCTTTCTGTAGAGTTTATATCCCCTGTATCTATGTATTGAATAAGATTGATCAGATCTCCATTGAGGAATTGGATATTATCTATAAGGTACCTCACTGTGTACCCATTTCTGCCCATCACCGCTGGAATTTTGATGACCTGTTGGAGAAGATCTGGGACTATCTGAAACTAGTGAGAATGTGAGTCTTAATGACAGCTTCTGGGGCTTCTTAACAAAATATGTCTGTGTTTCAGGATAGGAGTAAAGTGCTTCCTGTTGAGGGCTCTCTTCTCAGATTGGAGATCAGCCTGGCCTGATGGCAGAGGGGATAGAGGGTTTGTTTATGTTCAGCATATGACAGTGTGTCTTTTCTCTGTCTAGTTACACCAAACCCAAAGGCCAGTTACCAGATTACACATCTCCAGTGGTACTGCCTTACTCCAGGACCACAGTGGAAGATTTCTGCATGAAGATTCACAAAAATCTTATCAAAGAATTTAAATAGTAAGTGTCATGGTCATGTGCTATTTCCTTTTCTTTTGAGTTACTGATTTCACTAATAGTCGTCATTCTGAGAGGAGGGTTAAAGGAACCAGGTAACAGAGGCTTCTGAAAGGATTTCTTGAGCTCTCTCTCTCTCTCTCTCTCTCTCTCTTTTTTTTTTTTTTTAATGTGACCAGGTCTCACAGTAGTCTGGCTGGCCTTGGCCTCCTGACAGTTGGAACTCTAGGCGTGTGCCAACATGACTGCTTCCCTCTTAATGTTTATTTTTATTTTATGTGTATGTGTGTATTCCTTAGTATGCATGTGTACCACATGTGTGCAGAGCCCAGAAGAAGGCATCATCAGATCACTTGGAACTAGAGATATTTGTGAGCCACCCAGTGTGGGTGCTGGAAATAAAACTTGGGTCCTCTGCAAGAGCAGCAACCACTGAGCCATCTCTTCAGCTCTCTCTGAGTTTCTTCTTAAAGCCATGCCTACCTAATTGGAGCAAGAGGAGTTCCAGAAGCCTCTTCAGCTCAGGAGTGTTTGCTGGGACATAGGTTCCTGCCATGCCCTCACTAATTCACCTTCCTTTTGGCAGATACTAATTTTAGGAGATGGGAAATGGCTTAGTTGGGTAATAGTGCTTTCCTTGAAAGCAAGAAGACCTGAGTTCAAATCCCCTGCTCTCACATAAAAGTTGTGCAGGGCCCCGAATGCCTTGTAAGCCCAGCATTGTGTGTTACGAGACGGGGATGCTGTAGCTTTCCTTGGGTCTTCTAGAGACGTGTGAGTGGACTTAGCTGCTCGGCTCTCTCTCAGCTCCTGGTCCTTTTTTTTTGTTCTTGTTGGTTTGTTTCGTTGGCTGCCTGGTTGTTTTTTGGTTTTTCCAGACAGGGTTTCTCTGTGTAACAATCCTTCCTGTCCTGGAACTCACTCTGTAGCCCAGGCTGGCCTCGAACTCACAGAGATCCACCTGCCTCTGTCTCTGCCTCCCAAGTGCTGGGATTAAAGGTGTGCGCCACCACTCTTGGCTCAGCCCCCTTTTTTTTTTGCTTTTCTTAATTTGACTATGGAATGAGAGCAGTCCCGTGATTTCTGAAGGCATTTGTCATCGTGTGAAGTTCCAGCATGCCATACTGCTGTGCAAGTGGCTTTGAGTGTTTGTCCCAGTTTGGAAGAGGGCTTTTCTCCACTGTAGGTCTGTGTCTTTTAAGAGCCAGAGCTAAATCTGATTTGATGGTACCTGCGCACCCAGGGCTGAGCTAGCTGTTCCTCCACTGACTGTCTTTGTTCCTTCCGTATAGCGCTTTGGTCTGGGGTCTCTCTGTGAAACACAATCCTCAGAAAGTCGGTAAAGACCATACGTTGGAAGATGAAGACGTCATTCAGATTGTAAAGAAGTGAAACCGAGTTCCCCGTCTGCTGGCCAGCCACAGCAGTGTTCTGCGACCAGTTCCCACCTCAACCCTTCTGTCTTTGGCAGCCATTGGATTGGGGCACAGGGATATACGGAGACTCCGAACTGGAACATCAATTGTCTTTTTTTTTTTTTGAGGTGGGGTCCCATTTATTTCAGTCTGACCTTGAACTCTGTAGCTGAGGCTCGCCTAGAATTCTTTATTCGTCAGCCTCCATCTCCCAGGTGCTGGGCTTCCCAGTTTGTCTGCACCTCAGCAACATTACCTTTCTTGCCTGGTGTCACTTCTGAACTGTATAAAATCCCTGCTGGGCTCATTGGCTTTGTGTCATTGTCAGATTTGCTGTGGGGTGAACTGAATGAGGAAAGGCCCGTATGTACGGGGAGACGGCTGCAGAACGTGCAATAGCTAATGTGACATGTACCGTCCTGTGTGATGAGAGGCTCTTTCACCTCGGTTGGCTTTCTTCCTTTCAGGTGGCCTTTTCTCAGGACATTGGAGAGAGGAAGGAGGTGATAAAGTTATCTGCTTATTTCCTCCAGTGCTGGTCTGTTTTGGAAGATAGCAGTTGAGTGACTGCTGGGAGAAAGCAGAGTGGGGTTTGAGTTGGAGGTTTTCTGTCAGCTGTGAACCCAGAAAGCTGCCTCAGTTTCATCATGTACTCCAGGGACAACGCATTAACTGTGAGGCTGTGACTGCTCGTGGTAGAGGTGGGTTCTGGAAGTGGCTTAGCACAGGGTCAGTCATATTATGTACTCAGTGTATGTTGGTTCCTGCTGTTACTCGGCCCTTTTTTAAACTACTCACTGCCAGGCATAAACACAGCACAGTTGGGTATTACCCCAGCCTTCATGTCACCAGGACCTCCACACTAAAACTTGGCTTTAATCCTTCGGCAGCCTCTTGTCACCCATGTAACTTGAGTGAAGGCAGAGGGGACATTAAAAGTGAGGCAGCTGTCGGTACCAGAATAGGTGTGTGGATCCACATCCCTGGAAGTGGGCGGGAAGGTTCATTAAGGCGACTAGAGAACACTTGGAGGTCTGGGAAGATGGAGTTGAAGCTGATTGTTGTGATCATCTGAAGATGGTTGGCAGTAATCACATCATGGGTTGGGTTAGTGAGAATGTGGGCCCATAGGTACAGAGAAGTCTACTTGCTGACTCGCTTGTCTGAAGATTAGTTGAATGTGGTCTGCAGGTAGAGGAGGCCTTGAGAAAAACAAGAACAGGTCTGTCTTCAAAGGCCAATCTGTGAGGGCAGATGTGATCTTTCCCACGAACTCCCCTTTGCTCAGGCTTGTCCCCCTGCTGTCCTAGAGCTCCCTGCTGCCCTAGAGCTCTCTTTCCTTTCTTTGGGTTCAGCACCGTCCTCAGATTGAGATAGGTGTCACTTGTCTCAGGCCGATGCTTTTCAGAATACAGACTAGTGTCTGTCACTGGCACATTCACTTATCGATAGAGTCTAACTGAAAGCCTGCCCCAGCACTACAAGAAAAAATTGGGTTTCAGAGCAGTAGAATTTCTAGCTAGCTTTGTTCTCCAGTAAGAGCCTACTGAGACTTTTGGGAATCCTGGCCAAGCAAGATTGACTTTGCTGAAACAGTGAGCGCTTGAGAGCAGCCCAAATTCTTTGCAAGGCCTCAGTGTTTTCGAAGAGGCCTTGAGTCCATCATTTGGTTACCTCTCCCTGTGGCCAGCCACACAGCCCTTGAGAAGTTTCCCTTTAGCCTGGTGTAGCAAATGCCTAAAATCGTAGCATTTGGATAGAGGCCAGAGGGCTAGCAGGTCATGGCCATGCTTAATGACAGGCATGGTTAAGGCTGGCTTTGACTTCATGAAATGCTGTCTCACCCCCAAAACCAAACCCATCAGTTTCCCTTTTCCCTTCTGTGGGATTTCGACTTGATGGTTCTGAAGAGAAGATGCAGTTGGTGTCAGGAGCACCAGCTGGGAATGTGCTGCCAGTGGTAGGGATCTGGGTCAGGTGTTGCCAGCTTCTTGGCCTCTTACCTAAAGAATGGAAACTGAGGCCTTCTGGGGATTTGCACCAGAAGCAAGGGAACTTCATTTGGAGCAAAGCAATAGTGTAGACTATGGAGGGAGACACTGTGCAGGATTGACAGCAGGCTGTGTGAGTGGGAGTACTCGACCCAAGGCTCGAGCCCAGGGTCTCAAGGTGTCTTAAAAAAGCAGGAGGAGTTGGTTACCAATGAGTAGAGTTTGGGGGTTTCTATTTATTTAGTTTGTTTGACACAGGGTCTTTAGTCCTTGGCTGTTCTGGAACCAGCTTTGTAGACTAGGCTGGTCTTGAACTCACAGAGGTGATCCCTCCTGTTTCTACCTCACAAGGCAAGTGCCACCATACCTGGGTTTGTTCTCCATTTTATTTATAGGTTGGGTTTTGTTTTTTGTTTTTGAGACAGGGTTTCTCTGTGTAGCTTAAGAGCCTGTTCTGGAACTCACTCTGTAGACCAGGCTGGCCTCAAACTCAACGATCCGCCTGCCTCTGCCTCCCAAGTGCTGCGATTAAAGGCATTTGCCATCACCACCGCTGCCACCCGGATATTTATAGGTTTATATTCATTTTTCCTATTGCATATGCCACTTCCCAAATTAGATCTGATTTCAGTCATCTGCATGCCCAATCACGAATAGGCATAAGATGGGTTTATTAGATTTTCCCTAGTAGTTATTTAGAAGACAGTTTGCATTACCACGTATGCACCTAGAACCAGATAAGGCCAGCCCAGCCCTTCTATTCATAAACAGTGGGAATCAGTTAATAGGAACTTTCTAAATTTGATTGTTACTATGGGAATATGTGTGTCCTGATACAGGTGAGGGTTTGAAAGAGGTTCTGGGGTAGCTGGGTGTATTGTTGGAGAAGTGTATATACATAGTATATGTGGTACAGAAACTAGGCTACCAAGTACGTTATCATAGAATACGCATGACCCAAACTAAATATGGTCTCAGGTTAAACTCTCTTAAGCTTTACTGCCTCAGGCTACTGGAGAGGTGCATTCTTTATTATCTTCTGGTTTTGAGACAAGTCTCAGCCAGCAGTGGTGGCAGCCAGCAGTGGTGGCAAATGCCTTTAGTCCCAGCACTTGGGAGGCAGAGGGGGATCTCTGAGTTTGAAGCTAGCCTGGTCTACAGAATGAGTTTCAGGGCAGCCAGGGCTACACAGAGAAACCCTGTCTTGAAGAAAAAAGACAAGGTTTCTGTAACTAGCTGGCCTTGAATTTAGAGAGATCCTCTTGCCTCTGCCTCCCAAGTGCAGAGATTAAAGGCATATAATTCACCATGCCCAGTGAGGTACATTCTTAAAACTGAAGACCTTTCTCCTGAGCTCTCAGACTGGTGCTGTGAGTCTCGTGACATGACTGAAATTTCCCAGTTTCTTTTCCTGGTTTTAGTATAGCTAAGCAGACTATTCTGGACCATTTTTTAGTTAGGGTGGTAATGCTCCATTTGAGACTGAAATGTTAGTTTAATCATTGAAGTGGCATTTCCACAGAAGTCATATGGTTTCATAGGTCTTTCACCTACTCTATTCACTACAGCTTGTTGGCTCTTTTGGACAGCTGGCTGCCCAAAATGAAAGTGTTTGCTAGAGCCTTGTGCTCAATGTCATCCAGAGAATACAGTGGTTCTGTTTGAGAGAGACAGGGTCTTACTCTGTAGCTAAGACTGTCAAATCAGTTTGTTTCATTAAATCACTGATAAAGGGATTAGAACTGAGAACTGTGTTTATTTCTGTAAATTATTGTTCTGTCTCATTTGTGTGTGTCATTCAGAAGGGCTAGTGTCCATCTTTACTAGCCTGACTTACAAGAGTGGCAAGGCCCAGTCCCTTTGTATAGTACTATTCCCACTTCTGATTCCTACTGCTTCCCCAAGGACTCCTTGTTCCTTAGTTCCTTTTGGGAAACAACTGTTATTTTCCTTACCTCACTTGCCCTCTCTCAATGTTGTTTTTTATTTTTTAATATGTATATGGGTGTTTTGCCTTCGTGTATGTCTATGCACATGTGTGCCTGGTGACTGCAGAGGTGAGTTGGATGCCCTGCAACTAGAGTTAATGACGGATGTCAGCCACTCATGTGGGTGCTTGAAATGTAACCTGGGTCCTCTGGAAGAGCAGATAGTGCTCCTTAACTGTTGAGCCATCTCTCCTGTTCTGAAGGTAGATTTGTGTGCTGCTCTCATATTATTAGCTTTTCTTAAATCTTTGTTTTTCACCTCTTTCTAGTAAAAATCATTTCATGCATACTAGATGACCACAGTCTTGCTCCAAAGATCCCTTTCCCCCTCTATCTGAGTGTGAATCTCTGGCTGGCTGGCCTAGAGCTGCAGGTGTTAGCCTAATGGAGTAATGGGATTGCAGGTATTAAGCGCATGCCTGGCTGAGACATATCTGATCTCTTTAACCCCGTGCATGTCTTCCCACTTTTCTCTAAGGCTCTTATCTCATAGAAGCCTGTCTTTTTTTTTTTTTTGAGACCAAGTTTCAGGTGGACCAAGCTGCCTTGAACCTCACTACATAGGGCTGATTTTGAACTCGGATTCCTCCACCTTTCGCCAGTTAATATCGTGTTAAAGGCTGTGTATCCAGCTTCTGTATACCTTTCACTTCCCTTGTCCCCTTTGTGCTTTATTGTGCCAGTTAGTCTTTGCCTTCATTTGTCTTATCTGTTCCACCAGCTTCAGCCTGCAGAGTAATTTCCTATTGGCAGCTCTTCCTTACCTTACCTCACCACTACTGGCTCAAGCAGGACCCAGAGGAGGTACACTGGTGTTCCTCCATTGACAGTTGGGAACTGCCTTTTCCAGGTTCCTCTTGTGAAAGCATGTGTCAGTCTACATTAAGACATTAACAGGTTGAGTTGGAGTTAAACTGGATTAACAGGGCAGGAGTACGTTTCAAAGAACCTACCATATAGATGATTCCCCCAACAGAATTTCATCTGGTCAATTTGATTTTAAAAAGGGTACAGTATTGATACCCTTCAGGTTTAGCCCAGCTTAAACTAATGCTATGGGAACTTTACATGCAGTAAAAAGTCCGGAACTTCTAAATGTGAAAGAGAAATCTACTGAATATCTTGATTCGGTATTAGAAACGAGAGATTCATGGAGGAAATGAATACAGAACCAGTCACTTTATTCACACGCGTGGCATATGCAACTTTTAATAAACCAAAAGAAAAAGTCCCAAATATACAAGTGAAAAAAAAATCCAAACAGTTGACACAGGCCTAACTAATAGCTACTTTATGTACAGCTGTATAAGTTCAAAAAAAGCTATCCTATACGTATGTACAAAAGTTTATACACAGGTCTGTACATAAGGGTCTGTACATTTTATTTCCTCAGAACCCTTAGGTGTCACCTCTAGAAGACACCAACACTTCATTCACATATTTTATCAAAGAAAGACATCGAGGATTGATAATATTGTGTCCCTTGTATTTGGACCATGTAGGCGCCATTCGATTGGTTAACAGCCTTCTGTCATGTAGATCCCATAGGTATGTGGGTCCCCTTCACACAATGTGCTCCAATGTAAAAGCCCATAAAGAAAGATGGGGAATGAGCATCGCGTGACCAGGGTGCCACCATAGGTCCAGATGGGTGAGCCCGTCTGCCCTGCTCACTGTCTGTATTCCAGTTCATCTACACTGATGACTTTGGTGGGCATAGAGGGCAGAGGCTGCTGTAGCACATCTGAGCCAAACCATTTGGCAAGGCCCACAGGGGAGCTGCTCCTTTGGCTGGTCCGATGCTCCAGCGGGGAGTGCATGTGAGACAGGCCTGACCTGCTGGGCACACTCTGAGGAGTCTGAACGTTGATAGCTGCTGCCTGGGAACCAGAGCCTGGAGGATGCAGAACTATGGAGAGAATAGTGTCACTAGTGCAGTAAAGCAGCCCTGTTCACACTCCCCACCCACAAAAACGTCACAAATCTAGTCAGAGGGCCCTTGGCTACTCTCACTCCCACGTTCTGCTGTCACTGTTGGTAATATTTCTGACCTACTGTGCTGGACTAGTTTGTTACTTTCAGGGGTGGAGTGTCTTACCAAAGAAAGGATTACTCCAGGGCTTCCTAAAGTACTGAATGCTAGATGACTTAACATAGGAAAGCTAAGGTACTCCTGTAAACCCACCAATGGGACATGACCACATCTCAGGAAAGATTCTCAGCCTTCAAAGGGGTGAAAAACAAAGCCAGAGCACGCCTGCCTCCCACTGTCCTTACAGTGATAATAACCTCAAAGACTGCCCGGGTCAGTTCCCGTCACTCGTTTCTCTAGTGACACCTGTCCTTACTAAGACAAACTAAGGAACGAAGAGTCAGTGATCCCTCACTGCTACTGAAGTTCCTCACACTTCTGGTGTGGTCAGCTAGCCTGGCCCATTCTTGAACCTTACCTGAGCGCTGCAGCTGCTGCTGCATCACTGCCAGGTGCAGAGGGGTCCCAGGACGAGGGTTTAGGAGAGGGTGACTAGCAGCAGAGAAAGGGTACAAAGGTTGACCTAGGAGTGGGCCAGATATTCCCTGTAGAGGAGCCATGTCTATCCCAGGGGGAAGCACACCTGATAGGGAGAAAGAAGAAACTTCTGAGGTGGCGTACAAAGTTCAAATTTGACCTCAAGTTTTTGCCAATCTGGAAACTTATAAGAATAAAGAGCTGGGTAGCTGGGTGTGGTGGCACATACTTTTTTTTTTTTTGAAGGTACTAAAAATCTTTGAAAGGCTACTTCATTTTATTTTTCAAGACAGGGTTTCTGTGCAGCCTTGGTGGTCCTGAAATCAGGTCTGTAGACCAGGCCAGCCTAGAACTCAGAGAGCCGCCTGCCTCTGCCTCCATACATGTGTCAGGATACACAAGTACACACTGAGACACAATTTTAAATGAATGCCAAAGCCAGGTTTCCTAGTCTCTTAACAGGCTAAGGGGATTGAACCCACTACTTAGGTATACCTATCACAATGCAAAACATTTAATTAGTGGCAGCAATTTTTATGCAATGTCCACTGACCACCCACACCCAGTCAGACTCACCAGCTTGGAGCAAACTTGGAAGATGCTGTGGATGTACTCCTTGGGCTATCAACCTTTGGACCAACCCTGGGTGAAGCTGGTGAGCAGGCCGAACAATAGGAACATGAGGGACCAGGGGAACTTGGTGGGTAGGGCGAAGAAAAGGTGTTCCTGGAACTGGGGGTGCTAGGGTGGGTGTTTTTCTCCCAGGTGCTTTAGGTCGATAGTCTTGTTCTTTGGTATAACGGTTGTTCTGGGACAGTGGGGTGGAGCACGAAGAACGCTGTAATGTCGAAAGTTTAGGATTTGTCGTAGGAGAAGAGTCGTGATCAGTACTGGGTATGGGATTAGATGACAGCAGGTTCTCTGTAAGGATTCAGTCAGAATATTTTGGTATTGAAACCATTTCCCAATTTATTTCAATTCCCAACAGCCCAGCAAATCTTTTTAAAAAGCTGACAATCTTCCTTAATTCCTCTTAACCAGTTAGAGGATTTCATGGAATGCGATTTGCCTTAAATGTAGACATGCATACTTGCAACTCTCCAAAAGCCCAGGAGAGTGGAGTTAGGGTCACAAAGTAGTTAAGGTCTCGAGCTAGGACTATATGCCAAAATTGTGTTTAGCTTTATCCTCAATTTTTTTTTAATTTTATGTATATAGATAGGTGTTCTGCCTGTACCTATGTCTGTGCATCATGTGAGTTCAGTGCTCACAGAGACCAGAAGAGGGTACTGGATACCCCAGGGCTGAAGTCAGAGATGGTTGTGAGCAGCTATGAGAGTGCTAGGAATTGAACCCAGGTCCCAGGAAGAGCAACCAGTGCTTGGAGCCATATCTCTGGCCCGTAGATGCCAAGTTGTGAAGCCTTCCAATTCCTTGCTGGAATAATGGTTTTTTTTTGTTTTGTTTTCCTTTCTTGAGGGGTGTTAGACATGAACCCATGGCCTTCTACATATTAATAAGCAAGTATTCTAACACTAAGCTACATTCCCAATGCATAAAGGGTTTCTGATACAACCCAAAAAACTCAAAGATTCATGATATAACATTTAAAAACAAAAAGCATAAATTATCAGGCTTAGGAGGAAGTCCTTATATCCCAGGACTTGAGAGTCAGAGACCAGTAGGTCTTTGTGAATTTAGGGCTACACAGTGAGATCCTGTCTCAAAATGAAACTACCAACCAACCAACCAAAAACCTATAACAGAAAAGAAAGCTTATACACCCTTCAGGCAAAGGACAGCTACTGGTAAAACTAGGCCACAAAAGCGGTCCAACTTAGTTAAGTGTCTTGCTCTACACAAATGGTAGAGAGCAGACAGTATCGTCAGTTCACATGGAACAGCCGGGCTAGAGGTACAAGATCAGCAGTTAAAAAGCATTGGATGATCTTGAAGAATTGAACCCACATGGCTGCTCACAACCACCTGGAACTCCAGGTCCAGAAGTTCTGATGCCCTCTTGTGGAGACACCCCTGTAGGCAATACACTTAAAATTTTCGAAAGAACTGTACTATATTAATATGCCAAATGAATCTGTCATTCAACTTGGTAGACGAGTAGGAATCCTAAGGTAGCACTGTTATCCCAGCAAGTCTGACTGAGCTCACCCAACCCACCTCCCTGATACTGCAGTCATGCATGCCTACGTTCTGACACACACAAGGTGAGCGGTACCTTCGCTGGCCTTCTGAGTATCCTCTTTAGCATCACCAGGAACCACTGTTCCAGGTGATATTTCCTCCTTGCTTTTCTCTCTGCTTTCATACATCTTCCGGATCACTGAGGTAGGGGTGAAGGAAGGAGAGAGCTGCAAAGAAGAGGCGCACAATTAGCACACTCAAGTACCTTTCTCTAATACTACGCCAGGGCTTTTCTGCTTTTAGATACTGGGATTTAAACCTAGGGTCTTGCACATGCTTGGAAGCACTTGACTACTGTGCTATGTAGTACCCGCCATTGGGCCTGGCTTCACCAGTGAAGTCATTCAACAGAGTGAAGAGTCCCCATTTTGCCTACATGGGCAGAGGCAACTCTAATGTTCTGGTCTATAGCCACTGGCAGAAAACATAAAGAGGCAAATAATCATTGTCCTAAGAGTTTCAGCCCTTGTTCACCTGTAAAAATGGGTCTGTCTCTCTTCTCATGTTTATCTAGCCTGGGATGGGGAGGGGAAGAGGGGAAGGGCATGGCTGGAACTGTACCTTGGTAAACATGGAAGGAATGTTTCAAAGACAACCTCAGAACTTATGATCCCCCTTGTTCCTAGTTTTTTGTTTTTGTTTTGTTTTGTTTTTAAAAACAATTGCATACAAGAAAATTCAACTATCTTCACTTACTAGGACTTACCAATGAGAGTCCTTTGTTCCTGTTTCTGTTTTATTTTTAATGATTTTATTATGCATATGCCCAAAATTTTAAAAGTAGGAGACAAGATGTAACTCATGAACAAAACTCCTTCCAGAATTTCTCTAACGCAAGAGCTTTTGAGTTGTTTAGTGCAGAGACCCATATGGAGTCCTGAAGCATAGAACAATTGTTTTTTTCCCATTTGTCTATCAGCTTTGATTGGATAATAAAGGTCTGTAGGAGTGAAATAAAAAAAAAAAAAAAAAGCCAGTGGTAACGCTAGACTTACCACGTCAAATAAGCACACCCGTAACAGAAGAGAACTATTGGCAGACTTGCCAGCATGTTCGCTGGACTCCCTGAGAAGTGACCAGTCACTCCTCTCACCTCCTGCCTCACCTTGTCCTTCTACTTCCCCACACCAGCTGTTCTGGTTTGTTTTTTAGACAGGGTCTCGCTAGGACCAGGTTGGCCTTAAACTCAGAGATCCCTTAGCCTCTGCCTCCCAAGTGCTGGCATTAGGTGTATGTCACCAGGCCTGGCCCAGCTGTATTTTTAATCACTGATATCTTCTTGTGTCCTGGCACAAGTTCATCTATCTCCTAGAGCATACTTTCCGCAATGTAGGGACTTTACTAGAAAGTGAGTTAGGGGGAGACCTAATAAATAGATAGACATAAAAGTTAGTATTCCTGTGGAAGGCATTCAGAGACACAGGGAACACACTGGTATAATACAGATAACCAGATGCAGTTCATTACTTAAAGCCATTCAGTTACTAAAGGTCACTAACCATGCTTGTGATGGAGGCAGCAGGAGCTGGGGAAGAGGAATTTCCTCGGTGCATGGGTGCTGGTGACTTTGATACTCGCTGTTGCCTGTGAACAGATCAATTAACAGTATCAGCTCCAGACTACTTAATGCCAAGTCAAAAACCATGTAACTCAATACCAGTCTAGGAACTTAGCACACCTTTCACTTATCCAATTTAATTTCTTTTCTTTCTTTCTTTTTCTTTCTTTCTTTCTTTCTTTCTTTCTTTCTTTCTTTCTTTCTTTCTTTCTTTCTTTCTTTCTTTCTTTCTTTCTCTCTCTCTCTCTTTCTTCCTCTTTCTCTTTCTTCCTCTTTCTCTTTCTTCCTCTCTCTCTCTCTCTCTCTCTCTCTCTCTCTCTCTCTCTCTTTATTTATTATATATACAGTGTTCTGTCTGCATGTATCCCTGCAGTCCAGAAGAGGGCACCAGATCTCATTACAGATGGTTATGAGCCACCATGTGGTTGCTGGGAATTGAACTCAGGACATTTGGAAGAGGAAGCAGTGCTCTTAACCTCTGAGCCATCTCTCCAGCCCCCAATTTAATTTCTTAAACACTCAAAATATGAAAAAGTACTGTTAAATTCTGAGGGAAGACAAAAGCTCTGTGTGGTAGAAGCAGTCAATAACCCAAAGCAAACCAATATGGCAGATACCAAACAAGGTACAGTGGGAAAATAAAGAAAGGATTGGAGGAAGAAGCTACGAAGGAACAAAGGTTAAGAGAGAAGGCACAGGGACTTTAGGCATGTGGTGTTATCTGGGCTGACATAGTTTAGTTGTAAACTACACCAGTGGGGTTAAAAGCCTTCATTCTGGAGGCTGGTATACTCCAGAAGGAAGGGGGCAGCACCAATTAGCATCGTCTGCAACGCAACTGGTGCCCTATCTCAAATCAAACTGAGAACTGGGAGTGTGCATTCATCATGCCCTCCCACTTCTGACCTATGCCTAGGATCAGACCTGTTAAAGAAAAAATACTTCTGAAAGGTAAGGTCTCGCTATACAGTCCTGGCTACTCTGAAACTCACTATGTAGAACAGGCTGGCCTTCAATGCAGACATTCTCCTGCCTCTGCTGGGAGGCACTATCCCCAGCCATTCTATTTATTCTCCCTTAGCCTGGAAGAAAATGGGAAACAGGGTTGACATAGAAACAAGTTGAGAAAAAGCTTATTTATATGCACTCACGCAACCTATACCTATCGTTATTGACTGAAATCTTCTGACTCGTAGGCAATGATGGGATCCTAATTCTGTAAGCTTTCCAATCAGTATTCATAAACTACACTACCCTGAGATGAAGTCTGAGAACATGAGCAATATATTCTAAGTGTACATGGAAAGAACCCCAAACCTGGGGGTTTCACAAAATTTATCATTTACACTTATTTATTTATTGGGGGGGGGGTCAAGAAGGATTTCTCTGTGTAACAGTCCTGGCTGACCTGGAACTCACTCTAGATCTGCCTGCCTCGGTCTCCTAAGCGCTGGAATAAAAGGTGTGCATCACCACCACCTGGCTCCTTTCTATAAACAGAGCATCAATGTGTTAGGCAACACTGTCAGTGCTCGAGACACAACAGTGAACAAAACTCATATCTCGAGGAAATTATACTCTTATGGTGCAGGGCAAAGGAGGGAAATAGCCAGGGGTGGGGTGTGGGGTGGTGGTGGCTGCAGGCTTCATCACAATCCCAGACACAAGAGGATTGCTGGGAATTCCAGTTCAGCCAAAGTTACAGAGTTCAGACCCTGCCTCTGCCTTAAAAAAACCAAACAACATCGGCAGAGCCAGGTGGATCTCTGTGAGTTCCAGGCCAGTCTGGGCTACCAAGTGAGTTCCTGGAAAGGTGCAAAGCTACACAGAGAAACCCTGTCTCGAAAAACCAAAACAACAACAACAACAACAAAACCGCAGAAACAAGGGCTAATGGTGTGGGTTTGTAACAGAGAGCTTGTCTAGCATGTCCAAGGCCCCAAGTTCAATACCTGGCACAATAAAAAGAAAAAGAAATTAACTGGTAGAAACACTGTAAATTTTAAAAATTATTCACTTGTAACAAACTGTAAGGTCCAATTATGACACTATTATGATTTAGCTAACTAACTCAAAAGTCATTTACAAATTAAGAATACGAAACTATATAGAATAAAAAAAATGAAAGTAGTGATTATTTTTAAAGGTTAGGCAGTGGTTACTTCAGAGGGGGCAAAGTGATAATACTGGCACAGGGAACACAGCAGGATCCTGTAGAATTCAACTGTATTCCTCTATTGACAGCATCTGCAGTGGGATGGAGTTCCCATCTTACAGTGGATCACCAAGTGCAAGTTATACTTATGACTGATATATATGTGTATATGTGTGTATATGTGTGTGTGTGTGTGTGTGTGTGTGTGTGTGATTTGCCAATCTCAGAAGACTATTTACAAATCAGTACCCAAATCTGCATAAGTAGGATTAGTTTACCTGCTTCTGAGTCCATCTCTGGTTCTATCCACTTGTGGTTTGTTAAAACCAGGCTGATAGAAGGACGTTGCCTGAACTGCAAGGTCATGTGGGAGGGCCAGCCCCTCCAAAGCAGCCTGCTGCAATTCTAGCTGGCTCATCTGCTCAACAGAATAGTAAGGGACAATCAGTGAAATACAAAGAAGTTCAATTTTCCACAAAGGTCTGTCTCATGGCTTAAAAGGCAGCTAAGAAAATGATATTACAAAAACTAAGCTGTTATGCTGCTGTCCACCGAACGATATTTTTAAAATTTAAATAGTAGGATGAGAGATGGCTCAGTGTTTAAGAGCATTTATTGCTATTACAGAGTATCCAGGTTCAATTCCCAGCACCCACATGGTAGCTGACAAATGTCTTAACTCCAGTTCCAGGGGATCTGATGACTTTTTGAAAACTCCTTGGGCAATGAGCACACACGTGGTGCACAAACATAAATGGAAGCAAAACATTCATACACATAAATCTAAAAATTTTGTTAATTTAAACAGAATTCATCACTCAGCAGTTTTCTCCTCTGAATGAACTTGAACTAAGTATCATTGCAGAGCAAACCATGTCTTTCATTGTCGTAATTCAATTCTCTACCCCACAAGCAACAGCAAGGGTGAAAAGACAAGGAGACTGGACGGTCTGAGGAAGAGCTCAGCCTGACCTGGGCTGTGACAGGGCTCATGGGCTTGCGCATGCCTTGGAATGGATCTCCAAGTAGCTGCTGGGGTCCTGATGGGAAACCTGCCAGGAAAGTTCCAGAATCAATGAGTGTCAAGCATTAGTGCCTGGGACAGCATAAGCATCCACACCAGCATGTTGATGCTTGCTCAACAGGAAGCGTTGCTTCTTTGGCCTGATAAGACGTCCCCTTTCCCCTCTCCTCCCACAGTGTGTGTGTACCTTAAGTAAAGTTCTTAATGGCCTCAACTGCTGGTGTAACCTTCTTTCCACTAAGCTGTCAACTTTGTCCTTTTCAGAGCTGAGAGCTCTCTGGCTAAGAACATTTCCATTCAGCAAAATGGCCATGCTTGACAGGCCAGCTGGCATTCAAGCAGAGTCCAGAGCTCCGAGGGTCAGAGTTTCCACACAAGTCTGTAGGACTGTGGACAAATACTAAGGGATTGGCTTGGCATCCTCCGGTGGTTTGACAGCGTAAACACCAGACAGCCCTCTGGAAGTGCTTCTTCCAGGCACGTTCTGAACCAACACAGCACTTCACAGCTCACTGTTTACCAACTTCAACTGCTCACCACAAAGTCATTACTGCGACCGGGCCCCATGTAGCCTCTAACTCATTATGTAGCTCAGGGTGGTCTTAAAACATGAGATCCTCCTGCCTCATCATCCCAAGTGCCAAGATTATCACCTCCTGGCTTTCCTCAAGTTCTTTATCAAGGATAGACCTAAGAATGCAAATTAAACTTTTCAGCTAAATTCTCTAAACAGGAAAACTAAAGAGCTACACAAAGAAGTTTACTATGAACATATTGACTTAGGAGGGTAGCTGGATGATAAACTATCTTCCACCTTGACTTTACAGTCTCTGCATCCATCAGGATGACTCATTTATACATTCTCTTTAAAATTCTTTAAGCATAGACTGCTCAGTCTAGGGAACAAGTCTATCCTACTTGGACATAAGGGAAGATAGACAGGCTAAAGAGCAGTTACTGAGGTGGGAACCTAAGTCAACAGTGGAGTGCTTAACTGGTAGGCATGAGGCTCTAGGTTCAACCCCATCACTGCTAAAGCACTAGTTACCAAGTGGTGATGGTATCCTTGGATGAAGGTAGTCTGCTGAGGCTGCTCGATTTTGAAACACCTGTGACATAGGAGGAGAGGGCGCTCTTTGGCTCAATAAAGATGCTGTAGGCTCCAAGCTCCCCATAAGGCCACTGAGAAGATTGGAAGAAGCAGGTCTCTGAACCGGTTGACCCAGAAGTTCCTATAGGCAGAAATGCCAGATCCCTGTGAACAAACCTACTTCTTCCTTCCAGTCAAAAGCTTTGAAACAGGAATTCACTTTTGGAAGCTTGCTAATGACTCTCATGCACTACTGAGGATCTGGCATCTTTACATTTAAGACGTTTCCCCAAATGTTTAGCTACTAACATTTGCTTTAAGTTAGTGCTAAAAACACAGATTAGGTAGGTACTCAAGTTCCACAGAAACTGTAAAGCGGCAAAGCAGAAACATTTAAAGCCATCCTACGCCACCCACTGGGATAAGCAGCATAGCAAACGACCTTAGGCAGCAACAGCACATCTCTGTCTGCCACCGAAAGGTCACTCTGAGGGATCAGTGTAAGACTGTAACATACCTGTAGGATGTTTTTAGGGACAGGCTGGCCTGGAATCTCAGCCGGGGCCAACAAGTGACTTTCAAGGTTTCGCTAATAAAAGAAAGGAAGGAAGAAAACTGGTTTTAACTTCAACATGATTTATATTGGAGACCACAAAAATACAGCAAATATTCCCAAGGGAATTGACAGTTAACAACAGAATGATGCTCAAGTCACAGAAAACTGACTCCAACCAACTCACTCCTCTCTCTCATCCCACGTGTCTCAAAAGATCCTTCCCATGTACATGAAGAGTCATTAGGAAATACTCACAAAGCCAGCATTAATCCATTCCTATCTAACTCTATGACCGCCCCCTCCCTCCCCCCCGCCCCCCCCAAAAGGGTGAGACTGAGGAGCATTCAGTCAGGTATCACACCTGTTGATTTTCATTTTGAAGGAACCGTTACTGATCATTATCACTGACAAGATTTACTAACCAAATAAAATATTAAAAACAAGGGCGCTGGAGATGGCTCAGTGGTTAAGAACACTGGCTGCTCTTTCAGAGGTCTGACCTGGGCTCTATGCCAGCCCCCATATGATTGATGGCTCACAACCACCTATTACTCTAGTTCCAGGGGATCAGACATATTCTGGCCTCCATAGGCACAAGACATGCACATATATACATCATGCAAACACTCATACACTTAAAAATAAATCTTTAAAAACAAAACAGACCACAACTAACAAAAAAGAAAAACAGGCTAGGCATAAAAGGCTAGGCATGACGGTGGTGCATGCTACTTTTTCTAGTACTCTGGTGGTTGAGGAAGAAGGATCAGGAGTTTGAGGCAAGCTTGAGCTGCATAAAGATGGCTAGGAAGGTAGGCAAGAGGCACAGCACTTGCCTAGAAAGTATGAGGGTCCCGGAATTGATCCTAAGTGTCACAAAATTAAAACAAATATAATGAATAACATGCAAGTTTGGCCAGAACCGTTAATGTTTCAGAGTTCCAGCCAGATGTGATAGCACGTGCCCTTAGATCCAAGCACTTGATAGACAGAAGCAGGTGGATCTGATTTCCTGGCTATCCTGGTATACACGGTGAGTTCCAGGACATCCAGGGTGACCTAGAGAGAGACTGTCTCAAAACAATACCCCAAAACCCAGAAACTATTATTACTACGTTACCATTTTAAGTTAAGCTCCTTAAAATGTGTCTCACATGCAGGACAAAGTTCAATCTGTTCTGCTCTTAATCTGGCAATGGTCTTGCTTTGTATAACTAACCTGCACCCCACTGCATGTCTGAGTGTTGTGTAGCCCCTGAACTCAGCCAGCAGTACTTTCCGATGCAATTCCCCTTCCCTTAGAGGGGACTGTCCAAGTCCATAGCAGGTTCAAAGCCTTTAATTGTTGGTTGTGGAATTAGGACTAAATGTAGATGATTTTAATATGTAGGCAACTTACTCCATGGCTTAGTATATTTGCAGTAGAGTCTGCAATTCCATGTAATGCAGTTTGGGAATGAACTTCATTACTCAGAAGGACAGCGGCAGATGAGAACTATTATCCAACAGTTAGGACTGAAGACACTGACTTTAGCAGTAAGTAGACCAGGAACTCACATGCAAACCAAGCAACATGGATATATTCTAAGTTTGTGTAAACAGTGACCTACCCACTTTATATCATCAGTCTTGGTAGCAGGTGTCTGAGGCTCATTCCCTCACCTCAGCTAAAACTAGATATAAGTAAGAGCACTGAAACTCCAGTATCAAACCAAGTATACTCACGACTCAGGGTCAATATTGTGAATAAAATCAAAGGCTGAGATATGAAATACTGAGTTCTCTTCTTTTTCTTTCAAGACAGAGTCTATTTATGTAGCCTAAGCTGGTCTCCAACCTGCCACTCTCCTGCTTCCTTCTCCCAGCTGCTTTGCCTCCACTTCTTTGGAAGGGAGAGCAGGAGAGTTTAGTTACATCCACAGCCCTTGGTTTTATAAGCCAGGTCTTGCTGTGTTGCTCATGCAAGCAAAAACTTACTAGGTAGCTCAGGTTGGCCTTCAATTTATAATCCTCCTGTCTCACTCCCCCAAATACTAGGATGTGTGCCATGGTTAGAAACACATGTGTTCCTCATTGGATAGCATTTATCATATTGTGTGGAAGTATCTCTGAGCAGTTTATAGGATCTTTCCCCTTTGAGTTGAATGTTATAGCTTCAATGTCCTTCAAGGGGGCAAGAGGAAAAGGCCCTCTGTTTGACCTTAACTGTTGGTCAGCTAAGGAAAGCTGAAAATCACTCGCTTCACTGGGTATAAAAACAAACAGGGCTAGAGAGATGGATCAGCAGCAAAAGCACCTGTTGCATGACAACCCAATTTAATTTCATGACTCACAATGTGGAAAAGGAAAACTGACTCCCTGAGGTTGCTCTCTAATCCCCACACATGTTGGGGCACACATATGCCCACAAAAACATATATATGCACACAAAAATTTTTTGGGGGGTGGGGGTGGCTTCAAGACAGGGTTTCTCTGTGTAGCCTTGGCAGTCCTGGAACTCACTCTGTAGATCAGGCCGGCCTCAAACTTACAGAGATGCCTCTGCCTCTTGGCTTGATACCAGTGTTTTTTAAGACTGGGTCTCAGGTGGCCCTGGCTGGTCCTGAGCTCCTGATCCTCTCAGATACTAGTATTACAGGCATGCATTGCTAGATTCAGTTGAGCTCAAGGGATAAGTTTCTTTTCTGCAATGGTGACCCTACATACTAGGTATGTGTTTATCTTACTGGGCTATATCCACAATTCAATTACTTTCCTTTCTAAGGAAAGGACTTCATAAAGTTATGCAGGAATTGCATTAGATTGAATTATTCAATCATCCTATTGTCCCAGACATACACATTATTCACAGATACGCTTTTTCTACTAACAAATAGCATATCCATAATCAAGAAACAAACACCAACAACCAAGCAACTTCTAAAGAAATTTCCAATCTACTCAGAACACCTTCATAAAACCCATTTATTATTGCAGTGGGAGGTGATACAGAGTCGGAAAAAAGAGGCTGGGTGAGGTGGTGCTGAATACTTACACTGACTTTGGGCTGAGTAGGCAAAGTCCCACTTGCCTTCATGGTGCTCACTAGTTTGTTGAATGCAGTCATATCTCCATCTTTCTTGAGCTGTCGACTGCTAGTTACAGCACTCAGGGTCTCCTCCAAATGTTCTGCCATGAAGGGAGTTGAATTCTTCATTTGCTGGTCCACTTTCAAGCCCTTGAGCCCTGCTTCTACCTCTTCCACTGAAAGTACAACCCCTGAATGTGCTGAGAAGTTGAGAAAGTTCTGGTTACACCAAGAAAAGGGGTATTTGATAGGAATTCTCATTGGCTTTCATGACAATTATTTCGTAACTGAAGTGAGGCTGTCAAAAGGCTGACACTGAAAACAGACCAACTGAACACTTATAATCAGTTTCTCGTAGGACTACGGCTATAATTATGTACATAGAAAGACATGGCTGGGCAAGGTGGTCCACACAATTAATCGCAGCACTCAGGAGGCAGAGGCAGGCAGAGCTAAGTGAGTGTGAGCCTAGCTGTACATAGGGAGGCTGCAGGACAGGAAGGACTACAGAGATCCTGTCTCAAAACCTAAAGGGATCGGGGTACACATCTGGAGAAATGGCTAAGTGGTTAAGAGCACATATTGTTCTTACAGGACCTGAGTTCAATTCCCAGCATCCACACCAGGCAGCTCACAACTGAACTGCCTGGAACTCCAGTTTCAGAGAACCTGTACTCCCTCACCATCTTGGGCTCATATAGACACACATTAAGGTAAATAAAAAATAAAAGAAAGGGGGGGGGGGGAAAGGAAGAAAGAAAGAAAAAAAGAGAGGGAGGGAATAAACTACACCAAAAATATTTAGATGCTAGAAAATGAGAAGGCAGAAATGGGGTATGACTTTTTAAAACTTGATAAGATCCTTACATAGCGAGTTCCCGGACAGCCAGAACTACATAGAGGGACTCTCCCCAAAAACCAAAAAAACCCAAAACTTGACAAGATCCTATGTGTCAGGCAGAATGATATAACAAATCTCTTCAGACTTTGCTCCCAGGGACAAGAACTCAGCCCAATGACAACAAGACTACACTGTGGTCTCACAGCACTGACTGATGCTAAGGACTGGTTGCCTAAGTAAGAACATGATAAATGAAGGCACAGTTGTGAGGAACAGGCAAGTTAGGCTTGAGAGGACAGAAACCGTCCTGGGCTGTTACAAATGGGCCCTAAGTAAAAACTGGAGGGAGGTCTGGTGTAGTGCACCGTTAATACTAGCACTCTGGAGACAGAGGCCAGAGGTTCTTTGTGAGTATAGGCCAACGTGGCCTACGTAGCAAGTTCTAGGTCAGCCAGGGCATAAAACATACAAGGCTGTGTGGCAACATGCCAGGATCTTTTTGAAAAACATTACCCAAATCCCGCCATGCATCTGACTTGATGAGAAGCAGTACATCACAACCATTCCTTAAGAACATGTGAATGTTAAATAGCTCAACAACAAACACTTACAGCTCTCCTTAAGTTTTTCCTTATTTGCAGAAAGGCTAGAAAGAAGAGGTTTTAAATCCACTTTGGCTTTCTGTAGCATTTCTAAAATGTCCACTTTATTTTCAGCATGGTCTTCCGATGGTATAGGAGCAAAATAATTCCCCGAGTTTTGCCCAGGAGAGAGGACAGCTTGTTCCAGACCTGATTTTGTAAATAAACATTCACAGTTGGTCCCATTGAACATAGATACTTCCCTTCAACAGTACAAAAAGAACAGACACTGAAGGCTTCTCAGTTTCTAAAACCCATTTAGCCCTAGTGGACCACTGACTAATGAAGACAAAATGAACCTTGGCAGGGGAGGCTCAAGTCACACACGTCTAGAATGTGAAGCTATCTTACCTGCGAGTCTCTCAAGTTCTTCATGCGGTGTGGAACCAAGGCTGCTGGATCTGCTCCCTGACCGGCTTGGGTTAGAGAACCACCTACTGAAACGGCTGGCAGAGACTGACCCTTCTCCCAGAACATCTTCTATCATCTGACAAGAGACAGAGGGTTAAGGTGACAGTCTCTAGGTGAAAAGGCCATGAAGGTTAAATGTTAAGCCACTGACTCTGAAACTTCCTTTGACACTGCTGACCCAAAATTACTTCCAGAACTTAGGAGTTGAGCCTTTTTCTTCCCCTTTCTGAGCAAGTCAAATTTGGGCATAAAAAAGCCCAGACCTCCTATGCACATACAGCAAAGCCTCTGTTACTTAGAGTATTTCAGTTCTCTACCATTTGCCCAATTGGAAAAGCTAACTTCTCAGGGGATTGTTTCATAATAACAATCTGTACCAGAGTGTAGCACTCTGACCATGATGATGGCTTCAGTTAGAGACTGTTTATGAAGGAATGATTAAAGAAAAACCATGGTTCCAACCTAGTGGTCTCAGGATTGAAAGGAATTATGAAATTCAACTCTTGACAACCTCAAGAAGCCAAAATACATAAATGTAAAGCTAAGAAATGACCATTATAGCCAGGCAGTGTTGGTGCACACCTCTGTCCCAGCACTCGGGAGGCAGAGGCAGGTGGATCTCTGAGTTTGAGGTCAGCCTAGTCTACAAAGTGAGTTCCAGGATGGCCAGTGAAACCCTATCTTGAAAAATAAAACAAAACAAAGAAAAATGATCATTATTCCAGCCAAGAATGGTGCCACATATGTAATTCCAGCACTGGAGAGGGTGAAGTCAGCCTGGGCCATACACTGAGATTTTGTCTCAAAAAGTAAGCATCAGCCGGGCGATGGTGGCTCACGCCTTTAATCCCAGCACTTGGGAGGCAGAGGCAGGCGGATCTCTGTGAGTTCGAGGCCAGCCTGGTCTCCAAAGCGAGTTCCAGGAAAGGCACAAAGCTACACAGAGAAACCCTGTCTCGAAAAAAGAAGAAAAAAAAAAAAAAAAAAAGCATCAAAAAAAAAGGCACACAGGAGGATAATTAACTCTATTCAAAGTACAGAAAGTGGACATAAAAGTATCATAAAATGATACATCTCAGTGGAACAAATGAGTGTAAGGCAAAATACAACTAATTTAGTGCAAATAGAAATTTTATTGGGGGCTGGAGAGATAGCTCAGAGGTTAAGAGCACTGACTGCTCTTCCAGAGGTCCTGAGTTCAATTCCCAGCAACCACATGGTGGCTCGCAACCATCTGTAACGAGATCTGATGCCCTCTTCTGGCCTGCAGTCTTACATGCTGTATACATAATAAATAAATAAATCTTAAAAAAGAAAAAAAAATTTTATTAAATGAAACAAAAAACAAACCACCAAAACCCAAAACAAACAAAACACTAAAAGTTACAGTTACTGTTTCAATGTTGTTGAAAACTGTGACGCTTTAGGGCCAGTGACATGGCTCAGCAGGTAAAGGCACCAACGGAACAAGTCTGATGACCTGAACCCACACAAGGCAGGAGGAGAGAACCAACTCCACAGAGCTGGTCTCTGCCTGCACATATGCACTGTAGCTCTGCAGCACCATGTGTGCACTCACCCAACTAAAACATTTAAAGGTAAAATTCTTATCGATTAAAAAGTTCTAATTAAGCCGGGTGGTGGAGGCGCACGCCTTTAATCCCAGCACTCGGGAGGCAGAGGCAGGTGGATCTCTGTGAGTTTGAGGTCAGCCTGGTCTACAGAGCGAGATCCAGGAAAGGCACCAAAGCTACACAGAGAAACCCTGTCTCGAAAAACCAAAAAAAAAAAAAAAAAAAAAAGAGTGGAAAGAAACTTGTTCTTAGACACATTTGTGGAGATATTCATCTTGAAAAACAAGGTGCTTGAGTCCAAAAGGAACCGTAAAAGTTTGGCCATTTTTAACACATGACGAAGCAGGGACTCTGATAGCAGAACCTCATCCTGCACAAGAAACGAACACAGCTGATTTCTGAATGAGGATATCCTTTTGCTATGTCCTTTCCAACTATCAGCTGATGAAGGAGCTGGGATATTTCAGCTGTCCTTACTAGAGTTTTTTTGTTTTGTTTTGTTTCAAGACAGGGTTTCTCCATGTAGTTTTGGAACCTGTCCTGGACCAGGCTGGCCTCAAACTCTCAGAGATCTGCCTGGTTCTGCCTCCCTAGTGCTGGGATTAAAGGTATGTGCCACCGTCGCCTGGCCTTAGTAGAGGTTTTTTAACTGACTCTTTAAAATATATATATATATGGTGAGTGTGGTACATGCCTTTAATCTTGACACTTGTGAAGCAAAGGTAGGTGAATCTCTGCGTTCCAGGCCAGCTAAGGCTACATAGTAAGACCCTATCTCAAAAAAAAAAAAAAAAAAAAAAAAAGGATACCCCTCCCCGAAAAAGCGAAAGAGAAAAAACAAACAAAAAAAAACACTAAGTCAAATTTAACCATAATTAGCTGCTCCATCCTTATGTATTCTTTTTTAACAACAAAAAAGTTGAGGCAGGTTTTATTATGCAGTCAGGCTAGCCTTGAAATGACTATGTAGCTCCAGCTAACCTCAGACTCAAACTCTTCTTGTCTCAGTATCCTAAGTGCTAGGATTACAGGTATGTACCCAGATTCCATACATGTTTATTTTTATTTTGCATGTGTGTGTGGTATGTATATATGGATGTTCCTGCGTGTAGGTACACACATGTTTGGGTACATATGCATGTGTGCAAGTAGAGGTCAGAGGTTGATGTCAGGTATCTTCTTTACTCTCTACTTTATAAATTGAGCCAAGGCCTCTCATTTGAACACATAAACATAGCTAGTTCTGTTAGCCAGCTTGTTCCAACAATCCTATCTCCACTTCCTGTGTGCTAGGATTACAGGAGGACCACCATATTGCCCCAACATTTACTTGGGTTCTAGAAATCTAAATTTCATTCAGTCCTCACCCTTTCACAGCAAGGGTTTTATCCACTAAGTCATCTCTCTAACCCCTCCATTTGTATTCACAAATGTGCTGTTACACTCACCGAAGCCAAGCATGGCACCTTGTCAAGGTTAAAGAACTCATTAAAGTCAAATTCTCCTGGGGACTGCTCAGGTAGGACGACATCCCTTGGGACTTCCTGATCAGCAGAGGGCTCCTGGGCCAGGATGACTTCCACCTCGTCCTCTTCGGCCACTCCTCCATTACATTCCACTATGCCTGAAAACAAAACCAGGACAGAAACCACCTGCTGAAGTACACGCTCCAGCCTCACTGTGTGCCTTTAGCTGTCAATACACATGCACAAGAACCGCACATGACTGTCAACAGACTTCTTGTGCAGGTACGGCACTTCCTACAATGAAACATTTAGCACTACTTCTCTGGGAACTGGAATAGAGAAAAGTCATTGCTAAGTACCCAGAACATTAACAGAGTAGAGACAGGACTGTGGCCCCATTCCTAAATATGTCAATTTCCTACGGTATGTTATGGTTTCTTTAAAAAAACAAAAACCCAACCATTCATTCATTCAATTTGTGTGTGTGTGTGTTAATATATGGCACATGTGTGCAGGAGACCAGAGGAGGGTATTGGCTCCCTCTTGGAAAGTTACACATATGTGTGTTTTTGAACAGCTTGATGTGGTGGATACTAGGAACTGAACTTGGGCCTCTGAAGGCAAAGGAATTGTCGACAAGGCTGGCAGTAGCCCACGACCAATGTAAAGCTTAATTGTAACCCCTTCCAGGAAGCCTACCCTGCCTTTTAAAAAAAATTCAAAGTACATTGATCTACCCAATACACATTAATTGCTGCCCTTCATATAATTTTGGTATTACAGCAATTCTCTAGTGACACAGACCTCTATAGACAGATAACCTGCTCTAATCAGCTCTGTCTTATTCTATAAGGCTAGGTATATCCTTAATGTCCACTTCTTTTATGGTGGGAAGACAGGCTAAGCAAAATACCTGTTGCTAACATTTTAATTTTACACAAAGTATGAGCTAAACAGAAACAAAACAAAGACCACTTATTTACAAGCAAGTAAAACACGACCACCACCCCCACACACACACACCTCCTCCACACAAACATGGCTTGGAGAGATGGCTCAGTGGCTAAGCACATCCTGCTAATCCAGAGGATCTTAAGTTCAGATTCCAGCACCCATATCAGGCATAACTGCCTATTGATAGGGTACTTCTGGCCTACTGGGGTACGAACGAACACCTAAGTGTACACATACAAATAAAATAAGAAGAAAAAAGTTGAAAGATCCTAACCAAACACAAAAG
Source organism: Peromyscus nudipes (assembly GCA_902168325.1). Taxonomy (NCBI): domain Eukaryota; kingdom Metazoa; phylum Chordata; class Mammalia; order Rodentia; family Cricetidae; genus Peromyscus; species Peromyscus nudipes. The sequence continues at coordinate 5,186 of CABHPH010141299.1, read as the reverse complement.
AGGCATGTACGAACTTTAGGTTCAATTCCCCTACTTTGCATAAAACTGAGCCTGGTGGCACACATGACTATAATCCCAGAACTCAGGTGCTGGAGGTAGGAAAACCAGATCAAACTCATCCTTGACTACACATCAAAGTCAGATCTTATGTCAAAAACAAACAAACCAACAAAACTAGCAAACCCAAAACCAATAGAAAACCAACAAAAGACTAGGCCTACATCTCAGTGGTAGAGTATTTGCTTTACAAGGTTCAAGGACCTGGCTTCAATCTCTAAAAATAACACAAAGAAAAACCTGAAGAAAACACTGCTGGGTAGGGATGTAGCTCAGACTAGAGTGCTTACACAGCACACATGAAGACTCTGGGTTGAATCCCTCTAGCAACACACACACACACACACAACAATAACAAAATGGCTGTGGTGACACATGCATCTAATCCCACCACTAAAGACTATAGTGCAGTATAGTTTAAGGCCATCCTCAGCTACATACTGAGTTTGGTGCCAGCTTGGGCTGCATGAGACATGGTTCCAAAATAAAAAACTACAATGGCGGCTGAAATTTGGATTTCTTCTCAGCCACAGAAAACATTATTTTCTTTTTTTTTTGAGACAGGGTTTCTCTGTGTAACCGCCCTGGCTACCCTGGAACTCACTCTGTAGACCAGGCTGGCCTCAGACTCAGAGATTTGCTGCCTCTGCCACCCAAGTGCTGGGATTAACAGTGTGCACAACCACTGCCAGGCAAAACATTATTTTCTTACAGAAGCTTGCTCTCTACCATCAGTTAAAAGGCCACACTGGCTGATGCTGCTTTATCTTGGTGGAGAGTGGGACAAAGGTGTATCTCAAAGGCAATTAAAACAATTTCCAGGCTGCCTATGAACTCCCTGCATCAGAGGAATATGTGCCCACATAAAGATAAAAAAAATGCCTACTACATTTAAGGTGTACATAAACAAAAAAAGAAACAGAAGAACTATGATGTCTCTTTTATTCTCACTTTTAAATATATTTCATTAGCTTATTTCCATTTAAGTTTCTTTTTTTTTTTTTTTTTTTGTTTTTTTTTCGAGACAGGGTTTCTCTGTGTAGCTTTGCGCCTTTCCTGGAGCTCACTTGGTAGCCCAGGCTGGCCTCGAACTCACAGAGATCCACCTGCCTCTGCCTCCCGAGTGCTGGGATTAAAGGTGTGCGCCACCAACGCCCGGCTTAAGTTTCTTTTAATTTCTGTGGAAGTTAGCACTAATTATCATTAAGAACTTTCCTGTTACCTAATATTTGCCAAAAATATGTACATTTTCAACTATCACTGAAAAGAACAAGAATTTATCAAATAAGTGCTCAGCAGAGTCTGAGTTCTTATGAATACATTTCACAGTCATGATAAAGGAATGCCTTAAAGATTTGGCAGGCATTATCTTTACAAACAGACCCTGTCTCAAAAATAAGATGATATGAATCTGGAACAGTAAAAGTTTGCCATTTGAAAAATTAAAAAAAAAAAAAAACCAAAACAAAAAAACAAAAACAAAACTTGTCATTTGCCGGGCGCTGGTGGCACATGACTTTAATATATTGTGGGGATACTGTCTGAAAATAGACCCCTTTCTCCCTAAAAGTTGGGAAGGGGGATCTGAGTAGTAAAATGAAGCCACCCTCACAGTGGCCCTTTTTTCTGCCCTTTTCATACCACTAAAAGAACATCCACAGGCTGGGTGTGGTGGCACATGCCTTTAATCCCAGCACTTGGGAGGCAGAGGCAGGTGGATCTCTGAGTTCGAAGCCAGCCTGCTCTACAAAGCGATTTCCAGGACAGTCAGGACTGTTACACAGAGAAACCCTGTCCCGAAAAATAAAATACGAAACAAAAAACTTGCCATTTACTAACTGACACCCATTGCTAACTGTGCAATTAAAGCAGTAATCACATATTACTTGAAAACAAGTTCAAAGTTCCTGCTGACCTTCCTTCACAGAGGCCGTGCGTCGCCTTGTTCGTTTTCTCCCTTTGTGATCTTCCTCCAGTATCTTATCATCAAAGCCAGTCAGTTCGATGGTTTCAGACTGACTTGTGGGTCCAGCTGAAAACCATTCTGGTTCTTCCTCAGTGTATGAATCATTTCTTCTACGCTCACCAAAGACACGTTTACTATCCCCAAACTCCCTCTGAAAAAGTACAGGAAAGAAAGACTGAAAAGTTGTCAAATTCTAGTGGAAGCATTGTAGTCAGTCTGAAAGAACTAATACTAGCAACTGAAATGCAGATGCTATGATGTGGAACTGAAGTGCATCGCCACTCTTGCACTGCGATCCCCAGCTTTTCCAAGTAACTGGTTGGGCTAGGAGGATGCAACTCAGAGCTAGGGCACCTGGCAACAAGTGTGTGGCCCTGGGTCTGATTGTGTAGCATCATGAAAACAAGAGTAATGCAGTACACAGGAGGTGCGCATCAAATTTCCAAGCACTTGAGAACCAAAGGGGCCAGAGGACAAACCCTGAAACGCTTGTCCTTGTAGTCCCTGTCTCTGTCTCGGTCTCTCAAGTCCCGCAGGTCCTTATCGCTGAGACGGTGATCCTTTTCAAAAGCCCGGGCAGAGATTATCCTCCCACTGCCGATCCTTCGTCCACCAAGCAGGCGAAGCCCATCACTGTCTTTCTCCAAAGGACTTCCAGAGCGGCGGGAGCTAACAGCAGCTGTCACATGGCAGCCACCTCCAAAGCTTCGTCTCTGTGGGCTGAGAACAACATCTAAGTCATCTTCCTTCACACGCTCCCGTGGATCTGAAAAGATGCCAGAAAGAGAAAGGTAAGCAAACCAACATCTCTAGAAACCATGTCCATGGCCGGGAGGAGGACAGAAAACTCAAGAAAGGAGGCATCTCTAAAACTGGGCTTATCAACAGATTCAAGGTAACAAGTCTATTTTTATTGGGTTTTAAAAAACTTGGTCTTTAAGGGCAGAATTTAGGTTGTTAGGCTTGGCAGCAAGTGCCTACTGAGCCAGCTCACTGGTCCTCTATAATTACTCTTTTACATTAAATTTTAAAGTATTTTTATATATTTATTCTTTTTCTCTTCAGAGGAAAAAAATATTTCATAATAAATTACTTTCTTTGATAATCTACTTTTACTATGACTAAGATTTGTATGTATACAATTTTTAGCTTAGCTTTTGTGCTGTGGGATGGTCTGTATGTCAAACATGTTGCTTATTGGTCAAT
>CABHPH010141298.1:32680-46656 GCA_902168325.1 Peromyscus nudipes | reverse complement strand
ACAGTGAGGCACTTCAAAAACAACATCAACTTCCTCTCAGGAAAAACCTTCTATCAAAGACCTTCATTTACATGTTTGTTAATGACATATAAATACGTGGAGAGAAGAAGAATTGCCTCAAATTTTTCAAAATTTCCTTTTATTTTACAAATACAAGTGTGTGGGTGTTTGGCCTGCATGCATGTCTGTATGTTTGGCCTACACGCATGCCTGGTGTTCAAGGAGGCCTGAAGAGGACATGAGAACCCCTGGAACTGGGTTAAAGATGGTATGTGAGTGCTAGGAATTGATATGGGTCCTTCAGAAGAGCAGCCAGTGCTCTTCACTGCTGAGCCTTCTCTCCAGCCTCCCTCAAATTTTAATAGTATTTACACAGATGTAAGAAGAGATTATGCCTGTTTCTGTCATCATACTCGGAGTTTTGCCCTTCCCCAATTAATATACAGTATTTTAAAAATATTAAAAGCATTTAATTTCAACTTAAAATGACAACTAAATGAAGATACAATTTAAAATAGAAATGTGGCCTAAAATTCTTTCAACACACCCTCGCAAGGAGCTATCATCTATTTATTTGTTTATTTATTAGTTTTTTGAGACAGGGTTCCTCTGTGTAACAGTCCTGGCTGTCTTAAACTTGTTTTGTAGACCAGGCTGGCCTCAAACTCACAGTCCACCTGTCTCTGCCTCCCGAGTGCTGGGATTAAAGGCGTGCGCCACCACTGTGCAAGGAGTTATTATTATTAAAGTGCAAAAATACGTTGTCCAGTGCTAACAACGTGAATAATAACAACTGTAAACCAGTGGCTACTACACACAATCAAGAATAACTGCATATTAACAAAGTAGCTTAGATACAGAGCAGCACAGAGTGCTCACAGGAATCATGCACACAACAAAATTAGTCTTGGTTTCCAGAGAAACTGTGAGAAATCTACTTTATTTACAACTGAACTACACGGCTGTAACAGGATACCATGTGGCAATAAACAGTGATAAAATACTGAAACATGTTAGAACATGGATAAACTTCTAAACCATGCTAAGTGAAAGATGCCACTAGACTGGCAAAGACAGAGGCAGGAGGGAATTCTAGCGATAGCTATTGGACGTAAGATTTCTCTTCTTGGGAGGTGGGGTGATAAAATTCTTAAATTAGATTGTGGTGATAGTAGCACAACTCAGAATGGACTTTTTAAAATCACTAAATTCTAGGCTGGAGGGTGGTGGGCACACGCCTTTAATCCCAGCAACTGGGAAGCAGAGGCAGGTGGATCTCTGTGAGTTTGAGGTCACCTGGTCTACAGAGTGAGTTCCAGGACAGCCAGGGCTACCCAGAGAAACCCTGTCTGCAAAACAAAAACAAACAAAACAAAACAAATCACTAAATTCTGACATTTAAATAAAAGGGTAAAACTGAGTCAGGCTTGGTGGTACACACCTTTAATCCCAGCACTTGGGAGACACAGATAGGCAGTTCTAAGCCAGCCTGGTCTATACAGGGAGTTCCAGGCCAGACAGAGCTACATAGTGAGATCCTGCCTCAAATAAATAAACAAAAATAAGTAAATAAATGATTAAGTTTTAAACTACAGGAATATTTCAATAAAGCGATTAGGTTTTAAAAGATTAAAGACAAAAGAACATTTATGGTTTTAATGAAAACATGAATGATTTTTAAATTCCAGATTCTCAAATCACTAAGAGTAATACACACACAGTTTCTAGCACTAAGGTGGAAAACGCCTCGGAGCATCTGACTCACAGATGAATTAGTGATAAATGTGACAACTCCTGAGGCTGCAGACATGGCTCCAGTGATGAATGCACTGCTTTCCCAGAAGGCCCAAGTTCAGTTCCCAAGACTCTTGAGGAAGCTCACAACTGCCTGGAGCTTTAGCTCCAGGGGATACGAGCCTTTGAGGGTAACGGCCCGCATGTGCACATACCCCACCCCGACTCACACACACAAGAATTCAAAATTGAAAAAAATAAATCTTAAAAAGAAAAATGTAAAAGCTCCTTATATGATCTCAAGGTTGCTTTCTTGAAAGGAGAGAACTGAAGAGCCACGCCTCTCGTGGTCCCATTTTGAAAGCTCTTAGGGTCTAGATATGGACAAGGACTGTTTTATTTCAGAAGATTTAGTCTCTTGAGTAATCCTGTCCTGTTCTTCTCCATTCAGAGTTATAAGTGTTCCAAGGTACTTCACATACTCTGACCTAACACTCTTCCCTATAACGGCCTCTGAGTTAAGACTGTCTGGCTTCAACTGCTGAGAGCTGCAGAGCAAGGGTTATAATAGATGGTTTTGAGATGACTTTTCTGAGACATAGGATACACCTCATTGTATCTGCTGTGAGCATCACAGAAGAAAATGCTCAGTCGGTAAGGAACAGATGTAGCTCAGTTAGTAAAGTGTTTGCCTAGCATGCAAAGGCCCTGGGTCCCTTCCCAGTACCCATTAAAGCAAATGACTGTAATCTCAGCAGAAGGCAGAGGCAGGAGAATCGAAAGTTTTATGTCATCCTCAGCTACATAGCAAGTCTGAGGCCAGCCTAGGCCACACGAGACCATGCCTCCAAAAGAAACAAAGAAATAAAAAACCTTAAGAAAATACATAGCAGAATCACCAAATACAGTACCTTGCACAAAACCAGGCAAATGGCAGTGTTCATTTTTTTCATTCCTGCCCAATTCTATTCTCCCAGCTTTTGAGGAGCACATACTATCAAAATGGAAGATGGGAAGCCACACCACCTCCTATACATAGGCAGGCCCTTGCTAAGTGTCACCAATAGGGTGAAACCCCTGAATCTTATTTGTTAGATTTAAACAGATACGTTTTTCTTCAAGAAGGAAGTCTGATGTAAAAGAATAAGATGCAAAATTGTCACAGATAACAAAGAACTCAACACACGACAAAGGTGAGTTCACAAAGCAAGTACCCTGAAATTAAGTTACAAGCCCAAACGTCTTTGAACTAAGCAAGTCACTTCCAGGCGGGAGAATCTTAGGAAGCCACTACACATGTTTTGGTCAAAACCAAATATCATGTTTGGACAAAGTACACACAGAATGTAACTTTTCTTAATTTGAACATTGCTAAGCTAAGATTACCTACTATAAGTAGATCCAAGCTATCCTCCCATGTTCCATCAAATCCATAAGGCTTTCCCAGTACAGTCAGAGTCATGAATGAAACACAAGAGGATGCAAGCACCGAGTGAAATTTAAAATGATGAAAAGCACTTGTTTGGGTGACAGTGATTCCCAGAGGAACCCACAGTGAGCTAATGATCAATCCAGTTAGGCATGGTGAGATAAGACTGCAATCCCTGAACTCAGAATTATGAGGAGAAGGAGGAGCTTGGGAACAGCCTGGACTATACAGAATGAGCCCTTGTATTAAAACAAAATAAAACACAGTATAGTTCCAAAAAGGCTTAGCTTATACATTAAACTCACATAAAATATCCAATCACTTACTAATAGGCTTTTATTTTTAAATGCAATATGAAAGCCAGTAAGATTAGTCTTCAAAACAAGGAAGCACGAAAGAAATGACAAGCAAACCCAGAGATAGTACGGGGCCTCAGACCTGTGATCCTGGCTACTCAGAAGGCTGAGGTGAAAAGCCCACAAGCTCACAAGCCTGCCTGGACTACAAAGCGAGTTCCAGGCTGGCCCCGGGCCATTTAGTGAGACCCTATTGTGGCTCACATTTTCAGGTTATGGTCCAACACAGCAGGGAAGTCAGAGCAGCAGGCTTTGGAGAACTGTTCCATCACAACCACAATCGAGAACAGAAAACAGTGAGCTAATTAATGCATGTGGTGCCTGGGTCACATTCTCCAGCTCTGTTTTGGGTTTGTTTATTTATTTACTTAATTTATTTTTGAGGCAGAGTCTTGCTATGTAGCTCTGTAGCCTGGAATTTACTCGAAAGATCTGCCTACATCTACTTCCATAGTGCTACCACACCTCGACCCACTTTGACTTTTTTTTAAGAAACTAAACAAAACATCCACTCATTTATTCATTCACTGGGGCAGTGGTTGCACAGGGGTCAGAGGACATCTTTCCAAAGAGCTGGTTCTCTCCTTCTACTGTATAGGTTCTGAGGAGCTAACTCGTGTCAGCAGGCTTGGCAGTGACTTGACTTGGTAAGTTAACACTCCTGCCCACTAAGGCACATCACTGGCTGGCTTTCGACGTGTTTTTTTTTTTTTTTTTTTTTTTTCATATAATCATGGATACCATGCCCAGGGACTGACACTACACACATCTCTTCTCACATCAGCTAATGTAATTAAGATAATTCCTCAGATATTTTCAGAGGTTCACCTCTCTGTTGACCAAAAAAACCTTTTTAATAAATTAATTAAAAGGTCTGTGGATGAGGAGGCTGGAGAGATGGCTCAGTGGTTAAGAGCACATAATGCTCTTATAGAGGACCCAGGTTTGGTTCCCTGAACCTCCATCAGGCAGCTCTCAACTGCTGGAACTCCAGCTCTGAGGGGTCTAATATCCTCTTCTGGCCTCTGAGGGTAACATGGTGCACATATCCCAACACACACACATAACTGAAAATAAAAAGAAATCTAAAACAAAAACAAAAAACAATGGGGGGGTATTAAAACTTGGTAGTGGAGTGCTCACCTAGTGTGTGCAAAGCCCTCATTTCAATTCCTAGTCCTGGGGATCTGATGCCTCCTCTGGCCTCTGTGGCACCAACACACACACACACACACACACACACACACACACACACGCATATAAAAAATTTTTTAAAGTTATTATAAGGGCTGGGTGTGATGACACAGGCCTTTCCTAGTACTTAGAAGGTAGAGGTAGGCATCTCTCTCTGAGTTCCAGGCCAGCCTGAACTACATAGCCAGCTCCAGATTAGCCAGGGCTACATAGTAAGAAAATAAAGACATTAGTTACAGAAGTTCTCTGCCAGTATAAAACAACCATAATTATTTCATTTATCATTAAAAAATGAGAAACCCCTTAGGAGCAGAGGCAGGAGGATTGTTGGATGATTGGAGACATAAGACCCTGTATCAAAAACATATAACATAATAAACAAAAATTTGAAAAAGATTCATATTTTTATGTCAGATAATATATATGCATATTCTTACATTCACATACAACGCTGAATTTCACTTTTCTTTATTGCAAACTTGTTACTTAGTATCTATTTATTACTTTTCTTACCTCTTGTGTTAATTTTGGTATGGACCTCAAGCTGGGGGTCACTTGAAACCATACAAGGCCACCAAGGATAGGTTCCCACCTTGGACCAAACAAGATCACCAACCTGGAACTTAACACCAGTGGACGCTTCTGTTGTTGGAACAGAAGACTGTATTGGCTGAACCTACAGGAAAAGGTCACAAATCTCCATCAGAAGAGAAAGAAAGAGGGGGAGGGGAATGAGAAGGAGAGGAAAGGGTGGGAGGGAGGGAAGGAGGGAGGGATGGAGGGAGGGAGGATGCGAGGGAGGGAGGGAGGAGGGCGCAAATTCTGAGTAAAGCACATCCACAGCTTACAGGGGCTGGGGAGATGGCTCCGTGGATACAGTGCTTGTCCCTCCAGCATGGCTCCAGCATGAGGAGCTGAGTCAGGATCCCCAGGACCCATATAAAGGAGGTGTGCTAGCGTGCATGCACAGTCCCAGTGTTCCTAAGGAGATGAACGGTGGAGAAAGAACACTCTCCACAAGTTCACGGGCCAGCTGCCTGGCAAACACAGGACAAACAACAAAGAAACCCTATCTGCAACAAGGTGGAAGGACGCTGTCCTCTGACCTCCTGTCCTCTGACCTCCGAGCTGGAAACTGTGGCACACACACAACCATACGCACACACATGAGCACACACAAGGTGCCTCCAATGTAAAAATTATCTTCCATTATATTCTTCTCTGCTATCTACAACTAGCAAAAAAATAAAAAAAAAAAGAAAGAAAGAAAAAAAAAGAAAAAGAAAATGAAGAAAAAGTAATAAGCCCGTCCCAAATACTGAAAACAAGCCTACTGGTTTCTGTTGCCAAATTAATGATGAAGCATTTTGAGAGTTCAATGAAAACAAAATGATCGTGGTTTTTATAAGGAAAATAATTCATAGAAATTTGGAGAATATCTATTCCAGTGCGATTTCTGACATAAAGGTGGCCATGGTGCTGTAATGCGCACTGCAAAACACCTTCACTGTGCTGTTACCTCATCTGTTGCTGTTTTAAGATTTATTTATTTTACTTCATGTGTATGAGTATTTTGCCTGCATATGAGCAACATATGCATATATGTAACATGTATGTTTAATGCCTCTGGAGGTCAGAAGACAGTGTTAGATTCTCTGGAACTGGAGCCACCATGTGGGTGCTGGGAATTGAACCTGGGTCCTGGGGAAGAGCAACCAGAACTCCTAACTGCTAAGCCATCTCTCCAGCCCCGCCATCTCTTCCTGACATCGTACCTGGTCCCTGTATTCAACAAGCCACTCACCGGGACGGCTTCTTTGAGCACTGGCTCTTCTCTTGGTTTTTCTGGTGCGGTGTCCACCCTCTCATTTGGTCTCTAGGCAGAAAAATGTAGGGACAGAATAAAGCGGCAGGAAACTAGCAACTATGGTGTACGAACAGAATCAGAGAAAACTGAACGGTACGGAGCATGAGGGAAACTGACGTGAGGAGTGAGATTATTTGTGCAGTACATGCCGGACACTGGTGCTAACACTTTCTAAACCACAGTTAGAACTCACCTCTGACTTCATCACCTAACAGCACTGTTCTAAGCAAACTGGCTTTTTCCTCTTTAAAATCTGATCTCTTCTCCCACCCGCTCCCACCCCGGGTACTCTGCCTGATGTTGGGGGGGGGGGGGGTCAGAAGACAACCTGGGCGTCATTCTCTCCTTCCACCTTTATATGGGTGCCAGGATCTGGACACAGGTCACCAGGCTTACTCAGAAAGCACCTTTATCCAATGAGAGCTCACCAGTCCTACCGGTTTTCTTTTTTAAATTTAACAGACTAAAGGAAAAACAGGGCACTGAAACTGCTCATAAGGTGTACCCTGGAATCTTTCTGGAAACTGGTGGTAATGTATACGGAGAGTCTCACATTTTCAGACTCCTGTCCAGTATATTTTCTAGAATTGTTGCTGAAAAGGCACTGAGGAGAAAAACTGTTAAGTGTGAAGATCTGCAAAGCATCCTGCTTATAAAAGCAACACGGTGAGACAACGCAGATGGGGCTGGAGACAGTTTAGCAGTTAGCAGCACCTGCAGTTCCCAGCACCCACATCTGGAGGCTCACAGCTGCCTAGAACTCCAGCTCCAGGGGAGCCAAGGCCTCTGACCTCTGAAGGCACTCATGTGCACATGCCTGTATAGACACAACACAAGCATAATTCAATACATGAATAAGTTGTTTTTAAAATGTACTTATATAAAAATAAAATTGGAAGCCGGGCAGTGGTGGTGCACACCTTTAATTCCAGCACTTGGGAGGCAGAGGCTGGTGTATTTCTGTGAGTTCAAGGCCAGCCTGGTTTACAGAGTGAGTTCTAGGACAGCCAGGGCTGTTACACAGAGAAACCCTGTCTCAAAAAACCAAACAAATAAAATAAAATAAAATAGGTTAAATTATGGTATAAAGGCAACATCTACATTATCTACCTACCAATATATACATTATATATATACATACATATGCATAAATATGCATGTGATGTGAAAGCAGGAGATGGGTATTTGTCGGGAGAAAGGGGACCATCAAGACAGGGGTGAGGTATTAGGGAAGGGTGGTACTTATGCAAGTATGAATGAGGAATGATGTATGAAAATGTCATAATGCAACCTACTATTTTGTACATTAACTAAAATATTAATTTAAAATAAAGGAATCTAAAAGTTCAATGTATAAACTATTATATTACTTTTTAAATCATAAGTCCCAGAAATACATTCTTTTTAAAGTGAACTTTGGAAAACTGGAGGCATGGCTCCTTGGTTAAAAGCACTGGCTACTCTTGCAGAGGACCTGGAATCAGTTCCCAGAACCCACGTGGAGGCTCGTGGCATCCACAACTCCAGGTCCAGGGAATCCAATGCCTTTTTCTGACCTCTAGAAGCACCAAAGCATACACATGGTAGATAGACCTACATGCAGGCAAAACACTGGTCAACATAAACAATCGAACAATCGAAATTTTTTGAAATAGTGAACTTTTGGCTAGCAGGATGGTAACGGCACTTGCCACCACACCTGGTAAGCTGAGTTCAATAGCTGGAACCCGTAAGGTGAGGACAGCCTTGATTCCTTTCGACTGTTCACCGAGCTCCATTTGTACACCATGGCAGACCCATACACCCAATTCTACAAACAGACGGGTAACTTCAAAAGTAAGTGTCTAAGTTCGGTCCAGTGTTGTGCACTTGTAACACCAGATACTTGGGAGCTGAGGCAGGAGGACAGCTGGAGCTGAGGACAGCAGAGTAACAGAATTTTTGTCTTTAAAAAAGGGGCGGGGAGCCGGGCGGTGGTGGCGCACGCCTTTAATCCCAGCACTCGGGAGGCAGAGCCAGGCGGATCTCTGTGAGTTCAAGGCCAGCCTGGGCTACCAAGTGAGTTCCAGGAAAGGCGCAAAGCTACACAGAGAAACCCTGTCTCGAAAAACAAAACAAAACAAAACAAAACAAAACAAAACAAAACAAAACAAAAAAAAAGAGGTGGGGAGATAGTATAGAACTGACTACCCTAAGCTATACTCTGACCCCCTACATATACACACATTAATACTAATAAATAAAAAATTGTACAGGCAGGTTAGATGATGTAGTCCTACAGTGGAGTGCTTGCCAGAACATATATGAGGCACTGGGTTCATATCCTACAGGCTCAAAGAAAACAAAGAATTTCTACAAGACAATTTGGAACTAGCTACCAAAGTCTCAAATATATTTACTCTTCAATTCAGAAGTTACATTTCAGGAACGAATCCTACAGAAACACAAAAAAGAAAAAATTTAACCAGAGGGATGATAATTATAGTATTAATTCATGGCAGTAATCCACACATCTATCAACATCTTCAAACATTTTACTAAAAAAAAAAAAAAAATAATCAATGTGTACCTGAAAAAGATCTGACGCAACATAAGACAAATGTATTAACAGTAATTATCTGTTTTGACGATGAGATTAGGGAAATGCTGGAAGAAAATCTACTTTTGTATTGTTTGCATTTTCTGTAAAAAGCAAATTTTCTCAGGAGACAGAGGCAGGCCACCCAGGGCTAATGAGACTACGTCTTGAAAATAAATAAACAAACAAACAAACGAACAAGCAAACAGACGATAAATAGGTAGATAAATAAATAAATAATTCTATGAAGTAAAAGGTTTGTTTTTAGTTGTTCATCTGTTTTTGGTCTCTCTATGTAGTCCTGGCTGTCCTGGAACTCACTAATGTAGACCAGGCTAGCCTCAAACTCACAGAGAACCAACTACCAGGCCCCAAGTGCTAGACAGAATTAAAGGTGTGCACTACCATGCCTGGTAAAAGATTTCCTTCCTTCCTTCCTTCCTTCCTTCCTTCCTTCCTTCCTTCCTTCCTTCCTTCCTTCTTTCTTTCTTTCTTTCTTTCTGTTTAATTTCTTTTCAGAGGATACAATTCAGATGGCTTAAATAAGGTCATATGCTTATAAACAGATGTGGCTCTGACGTCAAGGCTTCTCTGAGAAAGAAGGTTATAATCTGAGACTCAAAGGAAGAGGAGCTGGCTTAAGAGGAAGTGGAGAAAGAAAACACCAGGAAGAAGCAAGTGGGTACAATGGTTAGAACAGGAGCAGCTCCCAAAGGCTCATGATGAACACTTGATTTCCAGTTGGTAAACCTTTTGAGAAGGATTAGGAGGAGTGGCCTTGCTGGAGGAAGTGTGTCACTAGAGGTGGGCTTTGAGGTTCCCAAAGCCCACACTGAGCCCAGTGTCTCTCTCTCTGCCTGCTGATCAGGATGCAAAGCTCTCAGCTACTTACCAGCACCATCCTGTCTGCTTCCCACCACGATAATCGTGGACTAACCCTCTAAAACCATAAGCCAGCCCCAAATTAAATGCTTTCTTTTATGAGTTCCTTGGTCCTGGTGTCTCTTCACAGCAATAGAACAGTAACTAAGACAGCATGTATAAGGTACCCAAGGTTAAAAGGCAGATTTTCTTTTTGATGATGATGGGGCAGGGGGAGTGGTTTCGAGACAGGGTTCTCTGTGTTAATAGCCCTGGCTGTCCTGGAACTTGCTTTGTAGACCAGGCTGACCTCAAACTCAGAGATCTGCCTGCCTCTCCCTCCTGAGCACTGGGATTACTGTGCCACTGCCCTGGCTCTGCAAGGCACCTGTTTTAATATGCCTTATTAGGGCTGGAGAGATGGCTCAGCAGTAAGAGCACTGATGCTCTTCCAGGATTTGATGTGTAGCACCCACATGGCAGTTCATAAATGTCTGTAACTCCAATTCCAGGGGATCCGACACCCTTTTCTGATCTCTGCAGGCACCAGACACATACATAGTGCAGATATACGTGTAGGCAAAACACCTATGCACATTAAGATAATTAGTTAATTAGTTAATTTCTTTAAAAAAAAAAAAAAGGCACACCTGACCCACTGACCAAGGAAGAGAGAAGCTAAAAGATGAGAATGGAAGAGTAGGCTAGATTGCAAGAGCCTTGTGAACCAGGACAAAGTGTTTACATTTCATCTTAAGTGCAAGGAAAAGCCACTGAAGAGGCTTAGGCAGACATGTACTAAGTCATTTTTGTTTAAAAGATGCCGTTGGCTGCCATGTAGACAGCGTTTTGGAAGGAAGCAGGAGGGGAGCAGAATGCTTGACTAGAACCGTGCAGTCATCCAGGACAAGGCGGTGGTGACCGCGGACAGGCACAAGCTCTGTTAGACGCTTCTGCGGTGCTCCTGAGCACACGCGAGGATTAAAAAGAGGACGGGGCACACACCTTTAATCCCAGCGCTAGGGAGGCAGACGCCGTGGATCTCTGTGAGTTCGAGGCCAGCCTGGGCTACAAAGCAAGTTGTAGGACAACCAGGGCTGATACACAGAGAAACCCTGTCTCAAAAAAACAAAAAGAAAACCCCAGAATTCCTCCACTTCTCGTTGCGTCCTCAGACAGCAAGCAGAGTCTCAGAGAGCTGTGTCTACAGCCGCGTCCGTATCAGTGCTACTGCAAACAGCTAAGCATGCATTTGACACACACAAAGTAAACAGGTAAAATAGGTAAATTCTGGTAGAATTTAAGCTCTAATAGCATTAGCTAAACAAATTTCAAAGATATAAGCAAAACCATATCCCCCCAAAGAACAAAAAAAACTACTGTTCACAGTAATGATGAGAAAAAAGGAGGCTAGATAGATAGATGGCTGAGTGGACAAGATAACTTGCTATGCAAATGTAAGGACCTCAGTTCAGATCCCAGGGGAGACAGGGGAATTGCTGGGGCTTGCTGCCAGCACAACTCCAGGCACAAAGAGACCCTACCCCAAGGGCGAAGTAAACTGTGATAGAGAGGGAGACCCAGCATTCTCCTTGAGCCTCCTACTGCGCCTACATGCATCAAATAGGCACATGCATTTGCACATACACATGTACATGTACTACACACACAGACCACACACACACACATGTTCACACACACGGACCACACACACAGACCACACACACACACACACACACACACACACACACAAACATGAACAAAGGAAAAAATTTACAGGGGATAAAGTGTGCCTTTTTCTTTTACTGTCTGAGTAACCAAGTTTATTGTTTTTTAAGTGTGTACAAGAAGAACATTTTGCATGTGAACATTTTTCAAGAGCAAAAGGGCATGTACTAATGGCCCACACCCCACTCTTCTTCCGTCACCACAGGGATTCCCCAGCCTATCTGGAACTTTGTAAATGTTCCTGCCTGAAGGTAAGTGCTGTGATCTTAGACCAGCTCCACCATACAAGGCTCCCAGACTAATAGAGCAGACTGCAAGCTCAGGAACTAAACGGACTGTTTAACCTGGCTTCTTTATCTGGGAGGGGTTTTCATTTACTTTTTTTTTGTGTTGGGTTTTTTGTTGTTCTGTTAGTTTTTTAAGACAGGGTCTCATGTAGCCCAGGTTAACCTCAAACTCACTATATAGCCAAGGATAACTCTGAATTTGTGATCCTCCTGCTTCTACTTCCTAAGTGCTGGGATTATAAGCCCGCACCATTAGGATATGTTTTTAACAAACTTTATCAAAAAGTGTAGCCTAATAAATACAGTTAATATTACCCTACTTGCCAGATTCTTTTTGTTTGTTTGATTGTTTGTTTGTTTGTTTTTCGAGATAGGGTTTCTCTGTGTAGTTTTGCTGCCTGTCCTGGATCTTGCTCTGTAGACTAGGTTGGCCTCGAACTCACAGAGATCTGCCTGGCTCTGTCTCCCGAGTGCTGGGATTAAAGGCTTGGGCCACCACCGCCCAGCGCCAGATTCTTTATAGCCAAAGTAAGACAGGACAGCACAGCAGTTCTCAGAAACTAATAAGCTAAAACCCAAATCCAGATCTACTCAATTTTTGTGATCCTCCCAAGCCACTGTGTATCCATCTCTCTTCACTATCGGTCTAGACAAGACACGTTACGATGGAGTGGGAAGGCTGCTCAGTGACACAGCACGTGCCTGCCCTATGCACAGCTAGAGTCAACAGAGATGCTACAGTGAGCCTGTCTGGAGTCCCCCATTTATTATCTACTCAACAGAAAGTCAAAATGAGACATATGGAAGGAAGTTCTGTGGAGGGTATTTGTTAAACCACATCAAGAACCCATGAGGGGGGTGGAGGGATGGGTCAGTGGTTAAGAACATTTGCTGGAGGGCTGGAGAGATGGCTCAGAGGTTAAGAGCACTGACTGCTCTTCCAGAGGTCCTGAGTTCAATTCCCAGCAACCACATGGTGACTCTCACAACCATCAGTAATGAGATCTGGTGCCCTCTTCTGGCCTGCAGTCACACATGTATACATAATAAATAAATAAATAAATCTTTAAAAATGTTAAGAACATTTGCTGCTCTTCCAGAGAACCCAAGTTCAATTCCCAACAACCAGAGCAAGTGGCTCCCACCAGCCTGCATGGGTTCCTGTCTGCACATGCGTACACACAAGAACAAATGATGACTGGGGAGACAGCTCAGAAGACAAAGGCACTCGCTGCCACGCCTGACAAGCGAGTTCAACTCTTGGGAGGAGCAACATGGTGAAAGAGGAGCACCCACTCCCCCAAGTTACCCTCTGACCTCCACACACGTACTACGGCATGCATTTGTACATGTGCATGCACACACAGACACAAACAACAGATGCCTTACAAATGGAGCATTTTAGAGAGCACTGCAGTGCATGCTAATTTTAAAAACCAATCAAAGAGGAAGAAAGAGGGGCAGTGGTTGGAGAGAGAGTAAAGCAGTTAAAAGCACTGGCTGCTCTTCCAGCACCCACATGGTGGCTCATTACTGTAACTTCAGGTCCAGGGAATCCAATGTCCTGTCTGTCTCCACAGGTACTACATTCATGTGGTACACAGACATACATGCAGGCAAAACACCCAGACACTTAAAAAATGTTTTAAAGAAAGCATTTCGTTCTAAAGCCTTCATTCTTACCAATGTAGACTATGACACCAGACTCAATTCTGTTTCTTTCATAGCATGTGACGTCCTTTAAACCTCTGTGTGTGGGGTGTGTACATATACACACATATATATATATATGTAGACATAAATGAACCGGAAGATAAGCACTGTGAGCAGATGTCCTTTAAATCTCTGTGTAGAGGGGTGTGTACATATACATATATATATGCACATAAATGAATGGAAGATAAGCACTGTGAGCAGACGTCCTTTAAACCTTTGTGTGTGG